>PVIW01003072.1:0-184292 GCA_004026585.1 Noctilio leporinus | reverse complement strand
ATTTTTAGAGAGAGGGGAAGGAAGAGAGGCAGAGAGGGAGAGAAACATCAATGTATGGTTGCCTTTCACCTGCCTCCAGCTACAGAGCTGGCTGGAGACCTGGCTTGCAACCTGATTATGTGCCCTGGCTGGGAATCGAACCAGCAACCTTTGGGTTTGCAGGCCGGCACCTTATCCACTATGCCACCAGCCAGGGCTAAATTTTTTTAAAACAACAGAAAAAAATCAATAAAACTAAAAACTGGTTCTCTGAAAAGACAAACAAAATTGACAAACCATTAGCCAAACTCCTCAAGCAAAAGAGAGAAAGCACCCCAAATAAAATCATAAATGAAAGAGAACGTATAACCAAACACCACAGAAATACAAAGAACATTAAAGAAGATTATGCTAACAAATTCAACAATCTAGAAGAAATTAATATAGAGAAAAGGGAAACCTCATACACTATTGATGGGATTGTAAATTGGTGCAGCCACTATGAAAAAACGATATGAAGATTCCTCAAAATATTAAAGGTAGACCTGCCATATATAATCCAACAAATCCACTCTTGGGCATTTATCTAAATAAAACAAAAACACTACTTCAAAAAGACATATGCACCCCTATGTTTATTGCAGCTTTACTAATAATGGCCAAAATGCAGAAGCAACCTAAATGTCCATCAATAGATGAATGGATAAAGATGTGATATCATATTATTGATATTACAATATTATTGAGCAATAAAAAAAATGAAACCTTGCCATTTGCAACAACATGGATGGAACTAGAGAACATTATTGTGAATGAAATAAGTCAGAGAGAGAAAGAGAAATACTGTATGATTTCACTTAAATGCAGAATCTAAAGATACAAATGAATAAACAAAACCAAACAGAAACAGACCTATAGATATAGAGAACAGCTGATGGTTTGCCAAAGGGAAGGAGGGGAGGGATAGTTAAGGGGATGGGAATAAAACAATAAATAACTAAACAGGTGAATATGAGAGAATGTCCTTTGCCCTGAGGAGGTCAGTGTCTGTTGGAGAAGTGTCACCATATGGACAGAAGTTAGAAATGAGCCCAGACTTGAGAGGACTTTCCGAAATTCTTCATTCATTTAAGGCACATTTATCAAGCACTTAGGATATGCATGCACTTAACTGTGTTAAGTCCTTAAAAACATTTTTTAAACTTCCAAATTAGAATGTCCTGTGGGGAGGGGCACTGATACCCGAATGCATGGTTCTCTGCGAAGGAGAAAGAAAAACTAACCCATGTCTCCATTGTGTGGTCAGCCAGCATAATAACAATTTTTACAAATCATCAATGAAAAGAAAACATGATGTGATGATAGATGCAAGGAAAGATGACAAGGATGAGACAGAAGTTGCTTAGAGTTGGCAGAAAGTGAGTTTCCATATGGTAGCCAAGGGAAGTTCTTTTGAAAGGTGATGTTTGAGATGAGTTATGAGTCACCTACCCAGAGGTGCCAGAGGATGAGTGTTTCTGGCAGAGAGGACAGCAAATGCAGAGCCAGGAGAGAGGAATGAACCTGACCTGCTGTAGAAACAGATAGAAAGCCAGTGTGACTGGGGTGGAGTAAATGAAGGGGAGATGGGGTGGCCAGGGCATGATAGGGGAAGAAATTAGAGAATTAGACGGAGGCAGAAGGCCAGATTTTATTCTAAGTGCAATGAAAAATCAACTTTGATAGAGAAATAATTCTGAGGTCAAATGATTGTGTCCTTGTCCCAGGGAGCATAAGTGCCTTGTTTAAATAGCCCAAAGATCCATGATGCTATTGCTTCTGACAATAAGATCTGCAGACACAGAGTACATCTTTTGGTTTGGTTCACTTAACTTATTGTTCCCATTTCTTCTGGTAACTGTTCCCACTTGACTTATTCCAAACCACCTACATCAACCAAACAGAACCTTGCTTTCCCTGGCCTCAGAGGCATGTGCATCAACCCAGGTTTTGACACCCAGAACATCCCATTCCTCTGGCCATGTGATTTGGCCAAGACATGGGTGTGTGACTTAAACCAAAACGAGAACCGTTGTTCCCAGGGACAGAGTTGGATACTGGAAGAGAAAAGCTGTCTCCTTCTGGGAAGACAGAGCTTGACCATATCTGTGGCCCTTTCCTCTACCTGTCCCGCTCTAGATTCGCCCACTCCCACCTCCTCTGCATGGAAACCCTCCATACAATTGGAAATAACAGGCAAACACCTCAAATAAAGCTGAAAAATAAAGAGGGAGAAAAGATCCGGAGCTGGCAACTGACAGCACTTTCTCCCTCTCAGGGATCCCTGAGGCCAACTGCTTCCCACAGCTTCCTGGGTCCAGGACCTGATCAAACAGATGCCCTTTCACTGAAGGGAATGTCAGTACGGTTTCTGTTGCAATCCGACATCCGAAATCCGAAGACATCTGACTAGGCCTGTGAAAAGAGGGAAAAGAAAAGCCAGTTAGCGCTGACACACACCTCACCACTCAGGGTAGAGGTGTGAGAA
Source organism: Noctilio leporinus (assembly GCA_004026585.1). Lineage (NCBI taxonomy): Eukaryota > Metazoa > Chordata > Mammalia > Chiroptera > Noctilionidae > Noctilio > Noctilio leporinus. Next base: position 181,786 of record PVIW01003072.1, on the reverse strand, counting down.
CATATGGGCTGTGCACAGGGCTGAGACTCCAGACCTTTCCCCACCCTGCAACCACCATAAAAATCATGTATTTATTTGTCAATGCCTCACTGACCATCCGCACTCTCCCTCGTCTTGCCTCCAGTGGTGTGCTGGTGAATTGGCTTTGGGGGAGGGGGGCTGCTGATCTGTAACATTTAGCAATTTCTGTTGTATCAATTCTTTCACCATGGCCGATTGAGCTACCAATGGGCTAACAACCAGCTAGAAAATTCCTAAATCTGGGAAGTACGAAGGGCAGCCTTCATTCAGCACCTCCCTGCTTCCCTTCCTCTCTCTCGGTAGAATCTCCTCATTCCTCCTGTTTTTCTCTGTGACCCTCTCTCTCGGACAGTGTCACCCACAGCTCTGCCTGGGTTTTCCGTCCTTTCCCTTTTCCTCTGACTCTCACCAGACTTAGCCTCCTGTCCAACACCAACAACCAAGGTTACTGGAAAAAATAGAGGCTCTGCAGACTTAGATTCTATCACTTATGACCTTCAGTCATTTACCTGATAACATTGAGCCCTGGTTTCCTAATCTATAAAGTGATAAAAAATAATGCCTCCCTCTTAAGGGATATTGTGAGGACAACATGAGACAATAAATATAATAGACATAAGAAATGTCAAGTTGAAGTTGTGGTTTTTCCCGACACCCGCCGAGACTGATTATCCCTCACCTGAGGCCCCAGGGCATCACCCAGATGACTTCTGCTGCACAGCTTTCCCAGGGTCTTACTTATCTTCATACCCAGATCCTAGCTTGGTGGCTGGAACGGGGTAAATGTATATTAAGTTAAATGAATGCTGTCCTTCTCACCCACTTTCTATTTGCTCAGAAGAAGGGCTGGGCCAGGAAGGGTTGGGCTGCAGAAGAAAATGGGAGGAAGGGGCCCAGGAGAGCAGCTGGCCTGGATGTGGGCCGCCCGCGCAGCAGTTGGGCAAGGGTGGGAAGGACTGCGTGGAAAGCTGATTTGTTAGCATATGGATCATTGAGTTCTCCCACTGGCTCAGCTCATTAGTTTACTTGGTACACATAGCTAAACAGAGCCCAGGGGAAAGATAATTCACTCTACAACATTCGCTCCCTTTTCCTCTCCTGTTTATCTTAGTTGCTGCTACGCATGTCGTAGCTTGACGTTTCCTTTTCACTGAATGTCTTTTTGGAAAAAATCTTGAAGTTACTGTTTTTTTGCCTTCCTGTCCTGGAGATGTGGGAACGTGAGCCAATAACATAAGAGCTCCCTTTTTCTTTCACAGCTCTGAAAGCTTTACATAAGTGTTTCTTCACTTCCATTTTATGGCCAGGACCAGATGCGGAAGTGCTGAAATATTTTGGTAAGAGCTGTCCTGGCAGCAGTTCTTGCTTTTACAGCTACCCAGAGGGAGAGAATTAGCTAGGAAGTCAGCCCACAGAGAGAAGACGGAGAAGCTAGGAAATCTCTCCACTGACCAAGATTCTCAATTAGTTTCAAAGTCAGTTGGTTGGGGAGAAAAAGGAAGTCTTTAGGCTATCTCACTCGAAATGAAACACTAAATAATTTGAAGCCCATATAATAATAATCCTTAATCTTTATGGGAGCGGGTTCCTTTGAAGCTTATAAAATGCTTTAACATACAAACTGATAGCCTGAGACCTCGTGAGTTTAACACACACTCCCTGACCTCACAGTACCTACCAGGTTGGAACTACTAGTATCCCCATGGAACAATTGAAACTAAGGCCCAGAGAGATTAAGTGACTTGCCCAAGGTCACACAGATGGTCGGTGGTGATGCTAGTACTTAACCAGTACACGCTATTGCCTTTTCCTCGGTTATACAGGGAAGGAGTCAGAGGTGCAGAGACTTTCAAGGGAGTTGCACAGGGTCACCTAGAACAAAAAGCAGGACTTCAGTCCTTTTTGCCCGCTCTGCAATTGTGTCATCACCTCCCTCTGAGCCAGGTATTTGCCTCATATTCTTTTCCATCTTTCATGTTTCCCTTCATTCTGCCCATTCTTTGGTTTCACTCCGTTCCATCTCATTCATCTTCTTTGCGTCCTTTGGGGATTCTGTTTTGGTTCCTCCTGGGTTCTACACTCGGCTGCGTTTCAGCTGACATGTAGAAGCCTTTACTGTATACCAGGCACCGACCACACACATGTGCATATTAACTCACCTTTACCTACAACAAGCCTGTAGGACAGTCATTATGATTCTCCTCATTTTACAAATGAGGAAACCAAGTCACCTTACTTGCTCAAGGTCCCACAGCAAGAAGGAGAAAGAGCTGAACAGTGACTTCAAAGCCCCATCCTAAATCCTGGCTGGTGGCACAGTGAATAGGTGCCGGCCTGCGAACCCAGAGATCCCTGGTTCGATTCCCAGCCAGTGCACATAACCAGGTTGCAAGCCAGGTCTCCAGCCAGGTCCCTAGATGAAGGCAGGTGAAAGACAACCATACAGTGATGTTTCGCTCTGTCTCTGCCTCTCTCTCTTCCTCTCTCTCTGGAAATAATAAATAAAATCTTTACAAAAAAAAAAAAAAGAAGCCCCATCCTAAATCATTTAGTGACAGCTGCCCCTTATTTGGGCCTTGGAGGTACCTATCTCTGTCCTTCAGGGTATGTTCATGCCTAGGTTTGCATGGACATAGATGCTCTGAATGTCATTGTTTTCTAATCCTTTGAATCTTCATGTCATGCGAATGTAGACGGTGTGAGTGGGGGACCCTGGGAAGTGGCTTTGGAGAAAGTGATTTCTAAGGTGTAAGGTTCCATAAACTGAGATGAAATTAAAATTCAGGTTTTCTGAGTCTCATTCAAGGATCCTTTTTATTCATTAGTTTGTTCATTCATTAGTCTGACATTGCCTGCTACCTGCTTAAGTAGCAAGAAAAACAAAAACTAAACAAGGAAGCTACTTAAATGGTTGGTCCATAATGATAAAATCAACTGTTGAGTGGGCCATGATATATGGACAACTATAGGAAACATGTTGTTTCCCAAAGGGAGAGAAGAATTTAGCTTGACAGAAGGGAGGATAAGCAACATGGGAACAGTAATGGAATAAAAATTCTGAATCCAATTTCCTTTGGGGAGATGTATTAGATTTTAATTATCTAAACCAAATGGCTGAAACCCATTTAAAACCAGATCAGCTAAAATTTACTGTGCATTTGCTTATGTAATAATGCCTTTCTTCATTTGCCACCAAACTGAAAGCTCCTTTATTGGAAACTGAAGGTTACTTATCTTGGTCTCCTCCCAAATGCCTGGCACAGGGCCTGGCATATAGGAAATGCTTAATAACTGCTTATTGAATTAAACCAAAAAGAAAACATTCACTACTTACCAATTTGACCCTCATCCCAGGAGAGAAAAACATGAATGCGATGCTATGCTCTAGGAAGTGCAAAACTGGAAATGAATGTCATCTCCAGGTTGGCAATTTAAAAATATGGGGACATCTGTGAGACAACAAGATGGGGACTCTGGAATGAAGCCCCTCCACAGTGGAGAGTTGCTTACAAAGCATTCTCCGTATCAAGGTTTACCATAACAAGACTACAGTAGAGCTATACTTTTTACTTTAACTCCAACTTTTCCAAGATCAAAGAATTGAAAAACTCTCTGAAAAACACAGTCACTCAATTGATCTGATTTCAACCTAAAGTCTATCTTTTTTGTTTTTTTAATATTTTATTTATTATTTTCAGAGAGAGGGAAGGGAGAGAGACATCAATGTATGGTTGCTTTCCACTTGCCTTCAGCTACGGAGCTGGCTGGAGACCTGGCTTGCAACCTGGTTATGTGCCCTGGCTGGGGAATCAAACCAGTGACCTCTGGGTTCTCAGGCCGGTGCCTTATCCACTGTGCCACCAGCTAGGGCTAAAGTTTGTCTTTTAACCTACTTGTAATTGAGGTAGAAGAACTCAGGAATTAGAAGCACCCTTGTTACATTTTCTGGATCTGTTCAGAGTTTTTTAGGGGGGTAGGGAATGGAGGGCAGGCAATATATCATACCCTTGTCCTTCCCACTGACAGAATTTATTATGTGAAACACACAGGTGTCAGGCAGGTGTAAAGCAAAAATAAGGTCTTGATTGCTCATGAGGAAGGCATTTGGAGAAGGTGGTTTAGGTCTGTGAGCCAAGTTCCATTTACCCCCCATCCTGCTCTGGCAGCCTGAGACCTGAGAGGCTCCAGGTGGCGGATAAGGGGCCTGACGGTTACAACTGGGTGGCATGGCAGAGTGCAGGAGATGGAGTACATGTCCCCTGCAGGCATGTAGGTCCCCAGGATTCTGAAGCTTAGGTCTTACTACATTTGCTCTGAGTAGATAGAATTGGAAATGAAATTAACTTTTAAAATTTTAACTTCAGCCCTGGCTGGTGGCTCAGTGGATTGCCACCAGCCTGCGAACCCAAAGGTCGCTGGTTCAATTCCCCAGCCAGGGCACATAACCAGGTCTCCAGCCAGGTCTGTAGCTGGAGGCAGGTGAAAGGCAACCATACATTGATGTTTCTCTCCCTTTCTTCCTCTCTCCCTCCCCTTTTCTCTGAAAATAATGAATAAAGTCTTTTTTTTTAAATTTTTTTAACTTCATTTTCAATAACAACAAATCATGCAATACTCAGGAGTAAATTTAATAGCATATATGCAAGACCTCTACATTGGAAAAAATTCCTAAGAGAAAACTTAAAAGACCTAAATAAATGGATAGATAAGCCATGTTTATAATTTAGAACACTCAATATTGTTAAGATGTAAAGTCTCGGTCAGGGGGAAGGGGGTTGGGAGCAGCGGGGAGGAAGAGGCAAGGAAGGGGAGCAGTTTAGTCAAGAACCTAGTATAAAGGAACCATGGACATGGACAACAAGTGGGATTGACTTTGGGGGGAATGGGTGGGTGGGGAGGGGGACAGAGGGGAGCAAAAAGGGGATGGATGTAATACAACAACAATAAAATTTAAAAAGAAAAAAAAATATGTAAAGTCTCCTTGTATAGATCTAGAGATTTGAAGTAGTTCCAATCATAATCCCACCAGGGTCTTTGTAGAAATTCTCAAGCCGAATCTCACATGCAGAACCTAGATTTCACAAAGAAATGCCAAAAAGAAACAGAGTTGGAGGACTTAAACTGGCTTCAAGACTTCCTATGAAGCTACATACACTATCAAGACAGCATTGTGTTAGGAAAAATAAGTAAATCAATGAAACTGAATAAAGTGCCCAAGAATAGACCACTTACACATGCAGGCAACTGATTTTCAATAAAGACACTAATATAATCCAATGGGGAAGGAAAAGTGTTTCTAACAAATGGTGCTGGAACAACTGGATATCTATATGGAAATTAAGTTGGTAAGATTAGATTTGACCCTCGGTCTGTCTGCTTCTCTTTCCTTCCACTACCTCTCTATTCCCACCTTTAGCTTATCCTTGCCCTCCCGGCCTCTCCGGCTACAGCCTTCGGAAAAATGAGTTTCAGAGTTGAGACAATGGAGCAGCCAAATCATGGTGTCAGCTGTTGGTAGGAAGGTGAGGGAGGGGAATTATGACTCTGAAGGGGTTTACCTACCTTAGGTCTTATGGGGCCCTACAAAGAGGCCTGGGCCTGTGGGTACCTTTTGTCAGAAAGCGTGTTGAGAAGTCTGCCCAGAGTATTAACCTAGAAACTCATAGTATTAAATATCTTCTCGTTGTCAGTGGAATGGTCAAAACCTACCCTCAGAGGTCACCCGGTAGAGTGGAAGGATACTGAACTTCCCCTCAGGACTCAGGAGGCTTGGATTCTGTTCCATCTCTGCCTCTGCTTGACTTTGGGTGTGTCCCTTTACCTCTGTGATCTTTAGTTGCCTCATCTGAAAAACGGAGATAATAAATACCTCCTCTACCTTACTCCACTGGGCTGCTACTAAGTTCAAATGAAATAGAGTGAGTGTAGAAGTATCCTTTGGAAACTATGAAAAATTACGTAACTATAATTTATCCCAGTTCTGCATGCCCTTTTGAAAAACTGAAATGAGTAACATTACCTTCTGTTTTAAATTCAAATTTTACATATCAAGTGTATCCTATAATTACTTTTCTTGTTCATGTTTACAACAGAAATCTTAACATTCAAGCAATGAGTCAAGATTCCTTTATTAGTGCAGCCTTTGAGTCAGATACCTTTGTAAAATGTCAGTTATTCATTTCTTTTATTCAATAAATTTTTTTATTTCATTCCATTAACTTATTGATTTTATTCAAGTTCTTATTGAGTCCCTACCTTGCGCAACACAGCGTGCCAAGTGTGAGGGGTAAGGGAATAAAAGAGACAGGATCCCTGTCCGTAGATAGCTGAGTGTGGTAAGGTAACACACACACACCCTTACAGAGCCAATTATGCTATAAAATCAACACTGCTCTCAAGGACCTGTTTACAAGGCACTGCCCTGGAGGCGGAGCTTCTACGCCCGTGAGGATCAGAACATCCTCCACAGAGAAGGTGATGTTCTGAGCAGAAATATAAAGGAGAATAAAGCTTCACCAAAGCAGGCTGCAGCAGAGCATCGTGGTCCAGGGAGAATGGCAAGAGTGTGACATGCGTAGAGTTTATTAGAATCGATGTGGTGAGAGAAGAGACCAGAGAAGCTGGCAGGAGCCAGGCCACGGAGGGTCTGCCAGTCCCACAGAGGAGTCCAGTCTTTATGCTGCAGATGTCAGTCATGCAAGGCTGCTAAGCAGTAGAGGAAAAGAGTCAGCTATCCTGCCAAAGTGCTCTCCTGAATTGTGGAGACTTTGCTGTTAGAGATACTACGGTTGGACGTGAAGTACATTTGGGTTGGGGGCCGCATGCCCTCCCATAATGTATCTCCAGTGTATTCATGACAAAGCAACTTCTGGGCTGGGTAGATCATGTTGGGAGGTCATGTGGCAACTCTTATGTTCTTAAGCTCTCTGAGGAAGGAACTAAGAGTTCCTGGTGAGGTTCTGGAAGCTTCTAAAATGAGGTCCAATGGTATGAACCATGTTCTTTGGGCCCTACCCTTTAATCAACAGTGTCCTCCCTCCACACCTCTGCGATGTCAGCTGATGGGAGCTGGGATCCCATGGCTCTCCTCAAAGCCATCAGGGCTCTGTGCTCCTTCTGCTTGGGACAAATGAAGGGTTCTGGAATTTTCCTTTAGCCCCTACATAAGATCTTGTTGCTTTCCAGTTAGAATCTCCAAACTTTTCTCATTTTCCTACTGTGATAGAGGTCACCTAGGCCTGAAACAAGACTTTGGGAAACACCATTCTGATCCTCCCTTTTCCATGGTTGATTGAAATGAAAACAATTGCCAATGTTTCCTCTCAGTGTCCTGCGTGGGTGGCCAGGTGGCATTAGAGGAAATGATGCTTGAAGACAGACAAGCTGATGTGTGTCGTACCCCTATGAAGGTAGAAAAGTGTAAATGAAATACTTTGGAAAGTATAAGTGAACTACTATCGTTGCTATCTGGAGAGATTAGAAGGACTGCAGTTGTCAGAAGCTAAGATAATCGAGAATTTAAGTGCTTTGTTCAATTAAATGTTCCCTTTCCTGGGTGTAATTGCCGAAAAGGGGGAATGTGTGGCTAACACATGGCATTCTCATACATGCATGACACTTAACCACCTCCAGCTTCCAGGGTTCCTACACCATATCAGAATTTATCACCTTCTTTTCTTTTTTCTTTAAGATTTGTATTATTTGTTTGTTTTTAAAGAGAGAGGAAAGAGAGAGAGGGAGAGAGAGCAACATCAGCGTGATCAGCTGCCTCTCACACACCCCAGATGGGGACCTGGCCTGCAACCCAGGCGTGTAGCCTGCCTGGGAATCAAGCTGTCAACCTTTTGGTTTGCAGACTGGCACTCAATCCACTGATCCACACTCAATCCCAATCCACACCAGCCAAGGTTTATCCTGCCCTTTTTAAAACTAGAACAGGTCTGAAATGTTTTATTTGTTAACCCATTTACTTGGAAGATTAACACTTACACACTGTCCAAACCTCAAGCTCCTGGGAATCTTCTAAGACCAGAGCAGGTGGTTAATGATCTGTCAACAGAAATCTAAGCCCTTCTCTCCTCCCCAGACCCTCCATAGGGTCTTGCCTAAGGTGTGGAATACGGTGCTGAGGCCTGGAGGCAAGCCCAGTTCTCCCGCAGGCTTCCTGGGCTGAGGGGGCTCTCACCTCTCCTGATAGGTCTGTGCAGTGGGGACCGCCTGGGACCCTGCCCCCAAGAGCTCCCCTGGGCTGCAGGATGGGGAGTCAGTATTCAACTGTGGAGAGAGGAACTGGTCACGGGCTGCTCAGCGCCTGGTCGGTGATGCACTCAGGATAAACAAGTCTGTAGCCTTATGGGAGGAGACGGCAATTCAGCAATTCAGCGAGGTACTTACAGCTGAGTTATAGTTGTTATCATAGATACTCGCATACAATGAATTCTTTATTAGTTGAAGTTCAAGAGAGGACACCAGAAATAGCAGAGCACAGATCATCCGAAAAGCTTATTTCAGATGTATATTCTCCTCCATCCAACATTTACCCAGGGCACTGAACTTATTCTCTGATGATAATAATTCTTGTGTGTCCTCCCAAGAACAAAAACCATATTAACTATGTATGATGATGGGTGGTAACTAGACTTATTGTGGTGACCATTTCAGCATGTGTACAAATGTTAAATCATTATGCTGTACACCCAAAATTAGTATAATGCTAAATATGTCAATTGTACCTCAGTAATAAAATTTCATGTTTATGTATGGCCCTTTCATATACATCTGTGGTTTTCAAGGATGTTTTCAATGGCAGATACATGGTTTCAAGTCAAATGTCCTTTGGAACCTCAGTACATAAAGCAGATAAAAGAGGTGTCTCGGTGTATCTGTGTGGGGGAGAGGCAGAGCCCTCCAGATACGCCGACCCTCATTCCCTCTTGTAGTTGGGCTCCTAGGGGCCCCTGGGGAAGTCTGGAGCCTGAAGAAGCTAATTTGAAAACCACTGACATCCACGAGCGCTTTGATTCTCAAGTGTCCTTTGAGGCAGAGAGGTGGGGAATTTAGCTCCTTACGTTACAGATAGTGCAGGTTCAGCGAGGCTGTGTCACACAGGCAGTAACCTATGGAGCTGGGCCTTGAACTCCATCTTCTAATGCCAAATAGAATATTCTTTTAACCCTGTATAAACCCTGCCCTTCGCTCATGTCCCCAGCCTGCCCTGTCATGGTGGGTTGCCATGAGAAGAAACTTCTCCAAAGGGCCACTCAGGGATAAGGGCCACAGAGTTAGTTGACTGGAGAGGGCACCTTCCACGTTTGCTGAGCTGTCCTCTCCCCGTTGCAGAAGTGATGCATCGGCCCCACTCTGGAGATGACAGCCAGGCTGCAATGAGAGCCATTCTCTCTGACAGATCACCTTTAGTGATTGAAATTCCCATTTCTTTATAATTACTGACACTGCTTGGTTATGTCTAAATATTTAGGCAGCTCTGTACAGAGTGGATTTGCCTGTTTGATGTGTTACATATACGTATGCATTTTGATTGTCAGGGAAGAAACCATGCCACAGAAAACAGATGTGATCTGACAGCTACCAAAATGAGGCTCTCACATTCCCTGTACCTCTTGAAGGCAGAACTAGAATTGCTCTTTGGACTGCAGCTCCTGCAGAACTGGACCGCTTGATATTTACTTCCCATAGTAATTTTCTGTGAAATTGTAGGCACAGCCATGGGTTCGATCACTTTCCCAAACTCTGGTGAGTCTCTGTTCTCCACCCTAACCTCTCTCTTAAATTCCAGACCTACATTTCTAATTACTTAGACTATGGGGACAAGATTACTTAATGAGGCAGTAGCAGCTGGGAATGGTCACACCCAGCTTCTGGGCCACTGATTCTATTCCCAGGGGCACTCTCTCCATAACCCTGGAAAGCAGTAGGAATCACACAAATGAGAAGCTGAGTTTAGACTTCTCCCCAATAAAAGCACATAAACAAATAATGGACACCTATAAGGCAAAAAGAAAAAAATCGGAGCTAAAAGTACTCAGATAGCTGAGGCATGCCACTGGTAATAAAAGAAAGGCAATAAACTCAATTACCCATACTGCATGGACTAGAGAGATAAAAACTTAAAATAAGTATAGTACTACCAGAGAACATTGTTAACGTGGAGTGAGTATAATAATTTTTAAAACATCAAGTAAAAATACCAGCTAGGAAAAATATAACAATTTCATTAAGGAACTCAATTGAGGAGATCGCAGAATAGATACATACCTGAATTAGGGACCAAAGATTAGGTTAAGAAATATCTCACAAGGCATCAGGAAGAGATAAAGTGAGGAAAAAAAAAATGTATTGGAAAAGGTCAAAGTAACGCAAGCCAGAAATAGAAGTGCTAACATCCGGATAAGAGGAGTCCCAGAAGGAAGGCGCAGGGTTGTAACACTGGCCCCCGGCGAAGCCCCTCTCTCGCAGAATGTGCCCCTCTGCACATGGATGCTGAGTGTGCTCACACGCCTTACTTGGGCCAATGGCATGTCTATAAACACGAAGCAAGCAGAGATGGGTTAAGCTCACGTGCCTGGGGGAGGGAGTGCACCTCTGATCGCAAGACTCATTCTGACTCCTGTTATATCAGTAAATTTGAATTTGAAGCCAGCAGAGACTTCAGCTCTTGGGCATACTTCCCTGGCCCTGTGAGGAAACCTAGTCTAGGTTCTTGAGGGTGAAAGCCCTCATGGACAGAGAGGTCTGGTCATCCCAGCTTCTGTCCTCAGCACTTTTCTTATTTTTAAGGGGTTTTACTCCCTTGACAAGAAGCAGGTAGAAAAGACACTCTAACCTTTGCTTTTATAGCTATCCATTTTACCCCTCCCCACAACAGGCTTCTAGATTTACATTATATATGTGTGTGTGTGTGTGTGTGTGTGTGTGTGTGTGTGTATTAAAGGTTTTGCTTATTTTTTTATTAGAGAGCAGGGAATGAAGGGGAAAAGAGAGGGAGTGAAACACTAATAAGTTGCCTGTCGTACACCCCCAGCTCAGGACCTGGCCCACAACCCAGGCATGTGCCCTGATGGGGAATTGAACCAGCAACCTTTTGGTTCTCAGCCTGGCACTCAGTCTACCGAGCCACACCAGCCAGGGCTAGGCTGATATAATATTAGCACACCAACCACCTGCTGGCCTTGGCTTCTCTCTCCCTGTCTCAGTAACACTGGGGCAGCAACAACCCATCCAGGGCACTTCTCTTCTTAAATCTTTTTAAAAGCTTTCTTCATTGCCCTGGCTGGTGGCTTAGTGGATAAGGTGCTAGCCTGTGAACCCAAAGGTCACTGGTTCAATTCCCAACCAGGGCACATAACCAGATTGCAAGCCAAGTCTCCAGCCAGGTCCCCAGCTGGGGGGCAGGTGAAAGGCAACCATACATTGATGTTTCTCTCCTTTTCTTTCTCCCTCCCTGCCCTTCTCTTTGAAAATAATAAATACAAAAAAAATTTTTTTAAAGGATGAAGTCAAGATCAAGAGAGGAAAATATTTTAAAAACTGTTTTTTTCTTCACTTTTGACTCTCCCTCTGAAGGGGAGTTGGCCAGATGCCACTGTGAACCGCCATATGGAGCCTGAAGACCCCTCACACGCTCAGCTCCAACACCTTTGTGAAATAGCCTCCTTCTGAGCGCAAAGGCTTGTTAGTAATTGAGCTCCCTGGCTCTCTCGAGGGATGAGCTCGGTCTTCCCCCTGTAGCCTCACAGCGTGGTGGCTTCCTTCTTGTTGGCTTGTTTTGCTATGTTAGTTGTTGTCTCCATTTTTGTTAGGGGCATCAGGCCGGTGAAAAATCACACCACCCAAGCCACCATCTTGCCTCTATTCTCCTTCTAGCTCCATTTAAAAAAAAAAAAATCTTTCCAACAGGGCAATTTTCTAACACACTCAACTAATGAGATTCTTTGTTGCCCATTCACAATCAGAGCTTTCTTCTCCCCATTGGACAACAACCCCTGAGATCCCCACTAATTTGGGGCCCCGTCTTATGCAACCTTGTTTCTCACTTCGCTCACAGCCTTGTCTACCTTGGAGAAAAGACAAGGCTCCTTCCTGCCTCCACCCCTGCTCAGAGCATTTCCATGAGCCATCCCAGCCCTCCCCTCTCACCACCCAAATTGTCTCTCTTCTCCAGAGACCAGTTCAAGTCTGGCCTATTCCAAGACTTCTCCCCCCACCCTCCCCCCTTTCCTCATCTCACAATGCGAAACAGTTACATTTATTGAGCACTTATGCCTAAATGCTGGGCCTAGCAAAATGCTCTACGTACATTATCCTAGTTAATTCTGGTAAGAACCTTAAGAGATACTACAATTACTATCCCACTTTAGGAAAACTGAAATTTAGAGAGGCTGAATATAACAAGGGCAAGATAACACAGTGGCAGAATTAGGATTTAAACCTGCACTGTGTCTTCAAACTACATTCTTAAATATTTTGCTACCTGGGTTTGAGAGATGGCAACCATTAACTTCGTTGGTGAATATCCTTCCAGACATTTCTGTCTTTCGCCTTTTAGATATACAAATGCACCTCTCTCTCCCTTTCTCTCGCTCATAGAAAAAGGTAAAAAGGCTTTGCATACATTTTACATAAAATTTGCATAAATCACTCCCTTGATTCTGAAAGTTCCTAGCTATAGAACCAGGCGCAGTCCTGTCTAGTCTGCCTTCCAATTAGCTTTTAAATTCCTCGGGGCCTTTTGCTTCTGGATATCTCCCTCCACTGCAACGAACTCAGGGCTGAGCACTTCGCAGGTGCGTTATAGAGGCTTGTAGGTGGACTGAAACACCAAGGGTGCAACTGAAACAGGCCAGTTTGCAGATGTAGTTACCCGTGGGCTGTCACAGGGGCCTATGGAGCCAGAAGACAGACCTGTCACCGCTCTCCAGTCGCACGTTTCTAGGTGACTTTAGGCAGATACTTAGGTGGGAAGGTTAGGAGATGCAGCTCTTGTCTCTGTAGCTGTCAAGGAGGGCCAGGCATATCCATCATGGTCATCAGCACCCCAACACCAAGAGTGGGGTTCAGAGGAGAAGCAGGTGATACCCATCAACTGCTTGGAGCTTTCTGCAGAAGCCAGACCACATGGGTATTCATATAACGACTGAGGGGTGGTGGGGGCAGGGACAGGAGCCCGTCCTTGTGCTCACCCAGCAGGATGTGAAACATTCAGCTGGGTTCTTTTTATAGTTTCAATCATCCCTGGTAATGAAGATTCTGCAATTAGAACTCAGCTGGCAGTGAGCTGGGGCAGGCCCGCTTGCAGGAAGTCTTGAAAGCCGCTGGGAACAAGGGAGGTGATGTAAGGACGAGAGCTATTTTTATGGACCATTTTCTAGCCATCATCACTGCTTAAATAAGTGCTACTTGGGCATTACAGCTCTCACATTTTATTTTGACTTCCTTTCAGCTCGTAGTTATCGGATCAAGTGGAGAGGAGTATTAACATAGGTAATAGAAACAGCGACACTGCATTTATTTAAGCCACCGCTAATTTGGAATTTATGATCATTTCACCTAGGCTTGATTAGAGTTTATTTGTGTATATTCTATGAAGAAAGCATTGGCTGAAAAATATTCACAGTGGATTATTAGCCTACTTAAGAGGATATACTGTCTTCAAATACTTAAGCATAATGATAAGGAAATCTTTATTGAGCACTTACTCTGCGCTAAGTGCTGAGCCAAACCCTTCACAGGTATTATTACTCATAATCCTCTTAGTCACCTTATTAGAAGCACTGTTACCAACCCCAAGGTCACACAGTTGGGCGGTGGCAGATCCTGGCTCCAAACGCAGTTAAACCGGCTTCGAGCAAGTGACAAGCCAGGCTTCCTAATCACAAAACCACCCTGGTGGCCTCTGCCTGGTGTCACTGTTAGCACGCAGGGCCACTGTTGGTGCTTTTTCAAAATATTTGCAGTAAAGGATGAGGAGCAGTGTTGGTTTCCTGCTAAATTATAAAATACCTTCCTCACTCCTTGCTTGCATATGTACTTCCTGGTTCCTCCTCTACTGAACTTAACTAAAAATCCTACACCAGGACAAGCATTCTGTCTTTCCAAGCTGTATTACAAAAACAGAAAACACATCTGTTCAAATAGACATGTCTGTCCTGACAAACTTATCTGGTGAGGTAGGCCAATTCTTCCTGACCCTTCCTCAGACATAATCTCCGGGGTCCTTGTATACAGACTGCTGGGTATGGGGCAGGGGAGGAGCCATAAAAATAAGAAAAAGTGAAAGAAAGAAAACGTACCACTTCTCATTGCTCCAGAAGTAGAAAAAAATGGTGTGTTGGGATCATATGGATGGGCCCACCCACGAATATGGAAACTTGATTCTGTCAACGCGGAGCAGTATTGCTCTATAGATGTAAGTTACTCTGAGAAAATGTGCCAACATCCTAGGTCAGGCCCAACCATTGTGGAAGGTGAACACACACACACACACACACACACACTGTTCTCCTGGTACCCCGATCCTGAACATCAATAGTCAAAATGCGAAATTCCATTTCTGTTTGTAGCAATGACAGTGCAGATGGCCTTTCTAAATGGCGTTTAGTGCCAATCTCAAGAATGTCATACACTAGTGGTGCTTTCCTCTGAAAAGGAGGGCAGAGAAAGTGGGTTGAAGCTGACTTCAAGATTCAAGTGATGGCTACTACAAAAAAGAGAAGATCCTGGATGGTTTGTAAAATCAAATTCACTGTTACCACACACACGCAAACTAATTTTACTACAGGTAAGAAAACATTGTGAAGAAAGGTTGGTTTGGCACGAGTTTATAGTTTTGCAGAAAGGTCACTATGCTATAACAGAAGGAGAAGCCAAAGTATGTTTTTAAACCTCGTGAACTCAACCCCACTGTGCAGGCTATCCTGGACAGATCTGTAGTCTCTGGCTGATTTAATCTCTGGCAAATTTGCTCTGCCTTCTTTCGGTCTCCTACATTGAGTAGATGAAGAACATGTTATTTTAATTCAAGAAAATCTATGGTGGGAAAAATCTATATTTAAAAAAATCACCAATTGAGTTCCAAGAACAGCTATCCAAGGCCCTCACTTTGTAATCATCTGCCATTTCACATGACCTGTGCCAATATTCACTGCCATTTGTGTGACCAATCAAGAGCTGACTGCCCACAAATTGCACCTGATAAATATTGGCATGTGCGTAGGCAGGCATTGGGGAAACACAAATGCTCACCTGACTTCACTTCGGGTCAGGCAAGCAGGTAGTTTGAGCTCAGATTAGCCTGGTTATGGTGCGGATGGGCCTGGAGTTTGAATCCTCAGCTAGGGATAGGGGCCAGGATGTGAAGGATGGTCTGAAGAGATGGGCTAAGGGGGAAGTCAAGAGCAAGAACCAAATCAAACTGTGCTGGAAATAAAGGGCTGTGCCAGGTTCACAGCTAGGCAAACACACTGCAGCCTGGTTTTCGGCCCCAGCTGCCCCCTGGGCTTCGTGCTTATGTTCAGGGTACACCCTGCATGGCCCGAAAAGGTTGCTCTGAAGCAAAGCCAACAGGAAGAGCTTAGAAAGATCTTCTCAGGGATGGCCTTGGAAACTTCGGGGAAATATTATAAAAATAAAATTAAAAGCAGTATACATGTAGCACTAAAAATATATAGAAAAAAATAAACTAAAAACTCTACTCCCAAAGCAATCACTTTAGATACTTTCATGAGCATTCTAGAAAAAATTATGTATGAATGTACTAATAGAGTATCACTATTTTGAATTTGCACAAAGGGTCCTATTATACATAATTTCTACACCATTTTTCCCCATAACACACTGTTGACTGGTCATGAAAAAAGAATTCATGTTTCCAAGGCCTAACATTGTTGACCAGTAACAAGTTAACTGGTGCTTACAGTTGCATCAGCTTTTGCTGTAAACTTGCCGGTCCACAATGCGTTAATATATTTTGAAGTCATGGCATATCAGTGTATGTTAACAAACTCCTTTCTTTTTACTGGCTGTAAGATATCCCATTACATCGATGTGTTCTAGTTTGTTGAACCAGTCTTTCATTATTGGATATTTAGATTTGTTCTGATCTCTTACTGTTTTGGTGCTTCAGTAAATGTCCTTTCTGTCTCTTGTGGTATATTGGTTGGTTAAGGAGAATGAAATGGAATCACGGAGCTATGTCCACTTCGGGGCACTGTGACCCAAAAGCCACAGTGGGAAAGCTGGCCTGACAAATCTCTCGCCTTCCACGAACTTGACTTGCTGATAATGGAGAGAATACCGTGGGCAGGGTGTTGGAAACGCAAATCTTGTTTCTCTTGAGTCTGCCTCAAACTGCAGGCGGGTCCTGTTCTAGAGGCCCATAGGGTGACACCTGAGCTCCCATGGACTTCGGACCTGGAGGAGCAGCTGCGGCCTAAGCTCCACCTGGTGAGCTCACTCCCGTGAGATGGGTCTTTTGAGAATTCCTGCGATACTGTGGTCGCAACCCACTGCAATGCCTCTTCCACTTCCCGTGAAGAGTGGCTCTGTGGGCTGAATTATGCCTGGCTCTGCTGCCAGATTTCCCAAACTGAGAAATTGGGGGTGAAGTTACATTCATGACCTTTTCCTCCTAAAGGTTCCATCAAATGATAGGGGAGCAAACTGCATAGTAAGACAACACCCTTCCAAGTAAATCCCTGTGCTCCTGCGGAGCAGACGAGCATGGATGTCGTATCTATAATGAAACGCAGACCCAGCAGCTTCGAAATCACAGGAGATCAACTCAGGCGGCACCGTTACAGTCAGAGGTGGCCTGGGATGCTGGTCCCTGGGGGAGCTCACGCTGTTCTCAACAGCAGAGGGCAACAGGAGATCAGCTGCCACCTGGAGGAAGCTTCTGCTGACAGGGACCTTCACCTGGGCCTGCTAGGAAAGGACTTCATGAAGGTACCACCGACCATTCTCAATCGCAAATGCAAACCTCACCTTTCCCAACGTCTGAGCAGAAAACTTCACGGCCAGAGGCCTTGCCCTAAATCCTCAGGTCGAAGGATCACAAGACTGATGGGTAGAATGGTGTGAATGGGATGCACTTTCAGGGAGCTAGAAGTGTTTGTGGGGAAAATACGAATTTGTGACCTTTGGAGAGGGTCCACCCACAGAGCCCCGTTCACTCCCCATCAGCCATCCCAGGCAGTGCTGCTCAGAGGACCCATTCATCCTTGTGGCCTGGCGTGGCACTTCCCATGTGCTACCGATGGCACCAACGACATGAAACGAGGTTTTTCCTTTCTGAGGTGAAATAACACTTACCACTTAGAGATGAAGTTAATCAGCACTCTCCTCAGGGCTCGGAGAGGAGCACTCCGGGCGTCTACAACCTGGCTGCAGCCCCCTGGGTTTCTAGGTCCATCTGCAGAGCCCACTCGCCTCTCCACCCCTGGGTGAGCTCTGGCTCTGCCCAAGGCCAGCATGTCAGGGAGATCCTGGATATAGGATCCGCACATTGTCCAGCTAGAAGTCCAAGCAAGAAGTTAGTGCTATTTTTTTCCTAGTTACTCCCGATGAGCTCTCCATCCCCAACAATCTTTCTGAGATTGACTTCCTTCCCAGAGTCCCAACACAACTCTTGACTTGGTTGAGCTTAAGGTTCTGCTTGGTCCTGGTGCCAGGCCAGGTCACCCGAAGTGGTGGAAGCGTTGTGAGGTGAGCCCATAAGCAAGTGCTGAGTGACAGGTGTCATGAGCACCAGTGATTCTACATGTACTAAGTCATTCACATCGTAAGATGCTGCTGCTGGATGGCATGCACTTCAACACTAAATTTCACCCTGTCACCCTGTCACCCTGTCACCCTGTATTGTTTGTGTGTGTGTGTGTGTGTATCTGTCTATCTGTGCATGTGTGTATAAGTAAGCACAACCCCATTCTTATCTCCTTACCAGAAAATGAGTCTGTTTCCAAACTCTTACATAGTGTATTAGTCTTCTATGACTACTGTGAAAATAACTACAAACTTGGTGGCTGACAGCAACAGCAGTTTATTCTCCTACAGTCCTAGAGTCAAAAGTCTGAAATCAGTACCACGGGGTCAAAAATCAAAGAATTAGCAGAGCTACATTCTCTTTTGTGGCCCTAGGAAAGAAGCTGTTCCTTGCCTCCTACCTTTGGGGGCTTCCAGCACTCCTTGGCTTGTGGCTGCATTTCGTTAGTTTTCAAAGCCAGCATCTTCAAATCTTTCTGTGCTATGTCTTTACAATGCCTTCTCCGCCATGTCTGTGTGTCTAATTTTCCTCATCCTCCCTGTATAAGGATGTACATGCATAACATTACATGTGATTGCATTTAGAGGGTACCTAGATAATCCAAGATAACCTCTTCCTTTCAAGATCCTTAGTTTACACACATCTGCAAAGATGCTTTTTCCAAATAAGGAAGTATTACAGGTTCTAGAGATTAGGACCTGCTATCTTTGAGGGACATTATTTGGCCTATTACACATGTTTCTTCTGTATTTTTCCCATGATGTTGTGTATACACAATGGATGCTTTATAATTGTTCCTTTAGCTGAATCAAGCCTTTATTGAAGTGAGTCCCAGAAGATAAGCCTGTGTGAACTCATTAGATAGGACCTCATACCAGATTTTCCACTTTGGGAGGAGGAGCAGCAACATGTGTTGCAAGTTAGAAACTGTCCCAGGCTTTTCCCATGTGCTGACTCACTGAATTCTCACTCTGGTTCATGTCACCTACTGGAATGATCCTCCAAAGAATGAATGAAAAGAGATTGAGGTACCCAAGTTAAAAAAGAACTGGGAAGGCGGGAAGGAGGGAAAGGTGGTTTGTGGCTCTTTTTCTCTTGTGCAGAAGGTGGAGGATGAAATCAAAGCCAGAACTAGAACACTGACTCACATTCCTTATGTACACCCACTGACCAAGTCCTATTCTCATGAAAGTATAAAGTCCTATGGACACAGGGACCTCTCATGATGACTATGAAGGTACAATGCATGTCCGGAATCGAGCCCTGGCCAGTCAGGTATCCTCTCAACTCTCCTGTGAGTCTGGGACAGACTTCTGAAGAAGTAGCTTTATAGGTGACATGTTTGTAAATCAATAGAACACATCTTAGTCTCTCCCAGCAGAGATAGCCTGCTTTGCCTTCAGAAGGTAACAAAAGCCTTAGCTGGTATGGCTCAGTGGATTGAGTGCCGACGTGCTAACCAGAGAAAGGGTCACTGGTTTGATTCCCAGTCAGGGCACATGGCTGGGTTGCAGGCCAGGTCACCAGTTGGGGGCACGCAAGAGGCAACCAAACATTGATGTTTCTCTCCCTTCCTTCCCCTCTCTCTAAAAATAAATAAATAAAATCTTCTAAGAAAAATATTTTTAACTGAAAATCCTTTAAGAAAACATTTTAACAAAAAAAATCTAAGCAAGAGAGTTGTGGGGAAGATAGGGAGGATGCAAAATTGGCAGCACCGCAGGGTGTAGAAGGTGATGGTGCAGGGTGGAAATGATCGCAGTTCCTGCTGGTACATCAATAGCAGCTGAGGAGTGAGTCAGGCGCGCAGGGGCCAGTCGATTGGGGGTGTGCTAGCAGTAGGGGGTGTCCCCGCAGCAGACACGCTGATCAGAGGCATCCTCCATCCATCACGGGAGTTCCCCTCTCCCAAGTGTAAATCTGTGGAGCTACACATTCACTCCAAGATGGGGATTCTTGGAGACTTTTATCCTAGATGAGTTGTAATGCATGGATTTAACATTTATTATATGTTTTCCCTAGAACAACCCCATCCTGCAAGTTATACCACTAGAATGTACCAGGTGGTTGGTCAAGGCACCACGTGTCCCATTTAGCAGCAAGTCACATCAGTGCTTGCTCTAGGTTGGTGATCATCCTTCAGCTGGTGACCTTTAGCCCTCTCTCAGAGAGCTGTAACTTTGAACTTCAACAGTGGTATTCTTTATCCCACTGTATTCATTTCTGTCTCTATCCTTTATGTCTGCAGTATAATCAGTTGTGTGTGTATAATATAACAAACATACTGAAAAGCATTTAAAATATATGATTTAACAATTTGTAAAACCAACTTGTGTGTAACCTGCCAATGTCAAGACATACAGCTTTACTAAACACCCTAAAAACCTTTTCTGACTTGTAACCCAACTTCCCTAGAGGTTAACACTCTCGATTTTTATAGCATTGACTTCCTTACATTATAGTTTAAGCCCTAAAATTACTTAATTTTCCCTTTTTAGTGTAAATTATATCACACTGTATGTATCCTGTTCTGTTTGGCTCTTTTCATTCAATATTATGCCTTTAACATTCATCTTCTATCTGTCATTGAGCTTGCTTTCCTCCTCCTATTTCTCACAGTACAGCACTTCACAGTCTGAATTTGCCAGAATTTGTTACACCACTCTTGGTAGACATTTAGGTTGTTTCTGGTTTGCAGCTATTATTCAATACTGCTATGAACATTCTTAAATATGTATCTGGGTGCACATAAGCATATGTTTTATGGGGACATATACCTTGAAGGGAAATTGCTGGGTCGTAAATTATGCACTTCTTGTAGTTTACTAGATGATGTCAATCTGCTTTCCATGGTAATTGTGCCAGTTTACACTTCCTCCAGCAGAGCAGCAGAGTTGTTGTTCAATATCCTCACAATGCTTGGCGCTGGCTCTCTAGTGAGTGTTTATCAGTGTGATTTTAGTGTACATTTCCCTGCCAGCTACTGAGTCTGAGCACTTTCTACACTTATTGCCTACTTAGGTTTCCTTTATGTGAGATGCCTGTTCAAACTTTCTGCTGATTTTTTTTACTGTGTTGCTTGTTTGTTTGTTTGTTTGTTTTCCTTTTTGATTTATAGGTTTGTGGGACTCTTTGTGTATTCTGTATACATACCCCTTGTTGTTTAGTCTCATTGCAAAATGTTGTTCTCACTTCGAATCTTGTCTTTTCTCTCTTTTAGGGGTAAACGTTAATGAAAATATGTCTTTGATTTGAATGTAGTCACCTTTTTTTAAAATGGCAAGTGCTTTGGTACCTTGTTTGAGAAAGCTTTCCTGATCTAGAATAGCATGTTGTCTGCTAGAAGCTTTATTGACTTGCTTTTCCCATTTGATCACCTAGAAATTATTTCCGCATATAGTGCCCTGTAAGACTTTATTGATCAATTTTCAAAGGATTCTTCTATTTTTGATGAAGTTGGGCTTCTGCACCCTTGATTGTACATGCCCTAGATTTGAGGTTAATCAAGGTGGCAAGCCTACCAAATACCAAGACAAAGCAGTAGTCTACCAGGTCTTTAAAATACCAAAAGAACTTATATATATATAATACAATTTACACATACATAGAAAAATAACAGTGATTATCTTCCATCAAGAACAGAAAAGAGTGTCCTTTTATAGGAACATAGAAAGATATGATTGTGAAAGTGACAGTGTTTTCAGAAAAGGCAAAAGACAGGGAATCTGGACTGGCTATGACAGAGAAGTCAAGGGTCTGACACTTCTAGGAAAGGTGGACTTCGAGTGTTGTTCCTGAACAGAACAACAGATGTCCTCTAAAAGCCTCACCAGAATTTTTGCTTCATGAGGTCAGGGCCTTGTTGGTCTTGTTCATTGCTCTGTGTTCTTCACATTTGGCGCAGGACCTCGCCCAGCACAAACACTCAATATTTGTTGCATGAATAAGTGAATGAATGAAATAGTTCTTCAAATGAGAGCTCTCGTTGTTTTCACAGACCACCTACATGGCCTTAATGATAAAATAATGATAACTTTTGTTGCGTACTTACTATGTGGTAGACAAGATGCTAAATGATTGACATTTATCCCTTAAAGCCACCTTACAAAGTCTTCAAGGTTCCAAGCTGAACCAGTATGATAATAGCTAGTAATTTTTAAAAATTCATTATCTTTTAAAGAGAGAAGGGCAGGGAGGAAGGGAGGGAGGTAGATAGGGAGAGAAACATCAATGTATGGTTGCCTTTCACCTGCCTCCAGCTGGGGACCTGACTGGAGACCTGGCCTGCAACCTGTGCCCTGCCTGGGAATCGAACCAGCAACCTTTGGGTTCGCAGGCTTGTGCCAATCCACTGAGCCACCAGCCAGCGCTAGCTTACCTTGTTGCTTTTGATTGCTTAACTTGTTGCAGGTACTCTTTGAAATTTTTTACATGTTTTATCACATTTGACCATCATATAAAACTTATCAGGCAGATACCATTATTATTCACATTTTATAGATAAGAAACCTAAGTTAGGAAAGCTTGGATAACTTGCCCAAGGTCATAGAGTGAGCAGATGAGGAGTCCATGTTTGAACCTCTTGCCCACCATGCTATCTACCCCTGCTAGACCCTTTTACCTCTTGTCCCAGAACAAAACACCTCAATAAGCAAGGGCAGTTAGAGCCCTTCTTTGGAATTTTGGAACTTGAGGTTCTTCCTTCTGATAAGGAACATTGTAAGGCAGTAGGGTGGCAGGTCTCATCTGCAGTAGAAGAGAGTGAAGCTGACTGGCAGAGGAAAACACACAAGATGGAAATAGAGAGAATCCTGGTGGCTCTTTCACACTCTCTGTTCTTCCTTTTGTTACAAGAACTTTCCATTGAACGACTCCCTTCCCTCCTTTACATTCTACCTAAACTAGTTCAACCTGGGTTCAGAACACTCTTAGCTAACACAGAAGATTGTGATGCTCTCCCGATGCACCAAAGCACTTTGGAGTTTAACACACACGGTATTTCCTGACTTTCCATTTGGTATACGAATGAAGATGATGACTTCTATAAGAGTGTCCCCTGTGGGTTTATAAATCAATAATAAGTCTGATCTTATTTCATCAGATGCTGCAATATCTTGTAGACCTTTTTCCATCGAAGGGGATGGCCTGATATATGCTCTTCTAAACTAAGACTTTTTTTCTACCTACTGATCTAATATGTCAAAATGAGGACTCTTTGAATAGCTCCTCTGGGCAAAATGGTCATGAGTCCTGGACTCCCATAAATAGATACTATGGTTACATTTCTTCATTGCATTTCAAGACTATACTGTAGAGACTCAGTAATTTTCTCTACAAAATAGAAGGGATGTTTAGACCTATAGTATCCATTTCAACTCGGAGTTGGTCATTAAAATTAAGTCTCATAGTAACTCAAGAGGTACTGGTGGTCATTTGCTCATTGGTCTTTGTGCTGGCTTGGATAAGACAACACCTTTCATTTCATAGTGTGGTGATCTCTAGGTTCACCTCTTTAATGTCTAGTGTCTCATCCCCCACTCTGCCCCTTCCCCCTAGTGCTGTGCAGGATGAAATGCTGGCCCTCAGAATGCTCCTCGATAAAGGAATCATTGATCAAAAACTGTGTGGTCTCTCCTTGGGGATTCCCAAGGCACATTGGCAGTGTAAAGGCTGTGAGAAATGTTAGTAAAGAAACCTGTGTAACTTACCTTATCCTAAGGTTTTCCAAACTTGCTTGGTCACAGAACTCTTTTTTTTTTTTTGCAAAAATGCACAGTCATCCTTTTTGGGAACTACTGGTTTAATCTCTTCCCACGAGGTCTCTACAGTGGAATAGAAGCCATGACTGCCTTCATGTGAGTGTATCTGACATGTGATGATGTTATCTTTTGTTGTCTTGCTTCTTGGGTGTAGCTGTTTGTAAACTGAATAGTGACTATGTGGAGATTATGGTTTGGTTTTATGACTAGGTAGCATCATATTATTCCTTTCCCTGAACTCTATGGTTATAAAGATTCTCCTCAATTGACCAGAAGAGGGAAGCAGAGGACCTGGGATGACATCTGAGGCCCAAGTCACGACAGGGGAACAAACCTAAGAAAAGGCAGGGTCAGTCTGGGAGCTTGACTTGATTGTTGTTCAGACTGAGTCATTCACACTTCAACCGCATCATCTGCAGAAAGCGAGGTCCCATTGCTGCAGCCCATCATCTCACACCATTAGCATTTCCTAGAGCTTCTACAGAAACAGGTTTCCTTCCAGTTGGGGGACGCTGGAGATCTCTCAGGAACAGCCTGAGGGGGACAGCAGAAACCCGTGAGGCACAGCCCGCAAAAGAGCAGATGTGGAAGTCACAGCAACCATTTCCCAGGAGTTGTGCGCTTGGTCCCCTTGGTCCCTGTGAGTGGCCACTGTTCAGCCAGGCACAGGGCACAGCTGTCACCTGCCAAGGCTTTAGCTACAGAGGTCTGAAAATGACAGACCAATGTTCATCCATGCTGCTTGTCTGGGGTGGCATGTTTTCCTTTTGGGGTAATGTTGGACTGGGTCCCAAGGCTCTGAACAACAAAGCCATTCTTGCCATGCCTTTGCCCATGAGGTCCACGTGAGAGACATCATGCTCAGAGGACAGGGCCCAACAAATGTGTGCATTTTATTGTGGCATTTTGGGCCCAGGTTGGGAACAACCACTGAAGGATTCTTTTCCTTACACTAAAGGTCAAACTCAACATTATATACAGACCAAGTAACCTTCTTGACACCTTTTCCCCTAAGTTTATACTTCTTTCTTTGGCTTCTCCATTTTAACTTGCTGGTGGCAAGAAAAGGTGAATCCCAGCATGTGAAGAAAGCAGAGAGGAATGAGCATCTAAGGATCTGGGACAGAGGTGGTAGAAGCCACTGACCGCAGCCCTGCTCAGCACACCAGAGGCACAAAAGAGACATTCCATAACATGTGTGTTCACGAGAATGCTGTGGCCAACAAAATCCCTTTGAACTTGACTCATCCTCATTAACCTTTTTACTGCTCTCTTCCTTAGATGTGTAGGTGGGAACTAATGGGGGTGGGATGAGGTAAGGAAAATGTAGTGGAGAACATGGAAACCATTTGCTTACTCCTCCTTCTTTCCCCTCCCACCTACCTCCTTCTCTTTCTTTCTTTCTATCTGATTCCCATCTGTCAGAGCCCCTGATGATAAGCTTGAGGGTCGCAGTGTTCAAATGCTGGCACCCACACCCACCCACACCATGTCCTCTTACACTTTCTGCTTTCTATCTCTGGGTGGTTCTGTAAGAATGAGAGGGGTTTGAGTGTTACTAGATGGTGTTACCTCTCTTCTCCCTCCACCCAGGGAACCTCTTTCAAGTGTCCCCTCCTGCCATTGGTCTCCTGAGGGAGCTCTGTGCAAGGCAAGGGGCAGCAGCAAATGAGAATCCATAACTGAGCTGACCCCTGATGATTCTCAATGCAAGGCTTTATAGACTGAAATGTGTTTGTCTGCCCGAATTTATATGTACTGCAAAGTAGGACCTATAGGAAGGTAATTATGGTTAAGTGAGGTCATACGGGTGGCACCCTATTCTGATAGTACTAGTGTCTTTATGAGTAAGAGACACAGAAGGGGTGTGTGTGTGTGTGTGTGTGTGTGTGTGTGTGTGTGTCTAGACAAAGAGGAAAGGCCATGTAGGGCCAAGCAGCTGTCTATGAGCCAGGAATAGGCACCTCACCAGAAACCAACTGTCGTGGCACCTTGATCTTGGACTTTCTACCCTCAGAACTGTGAAGAAACAAATTTATGTTGTCCAGTCACTCTCTCTGTGGTGTTACGGTAGCCCTAGCAGGCTAGTGCAGTACTGCAATTACTCATTTGCTTTATCCTGAATGCATACACAATAATACCATTGCTGCCCACTAATAATATGCTTACTATAGTTTTTAAAAATCTGCAATTTATTTTGTCCTTAGAGTATATACTACCAGAGATATACAGTCAGATTACTGTGTCTTAAAGTCACTTTGACTAGTGTCTTTCCATGTGGCCATGCCACCATTTAAATACAAGTTAGGGTCATTTTCTTTTACTTTTTACTTTCAGGAGCTGGTTTTTAAATTTAAAAATGTTCATAATTATGTAAAATACTACAGGATTCTAAAGTCAAATCTAGAAGACATGCTTTATTTATAGAATTCTATCATTAGCATTCATATGCTTCATTTAAATTGTTTTTCCAGATGATTTAGACTATATTAGGTAGTAACCTTTGCGACAGTGGTAATTTATGTTTTCTGCTGACTTTTATTTTCTCTCTTTTTGTGTGTGTCTGTGTTTTAATTTACCATAATGTATCTAGCTGTGGAGTTTGTTTTTTTTAACAGGTTTTATTTATTATTTTTAAAGAGAGGGAGGCAGAGAGGGAGAGAAACATCAACGTATGGTTGCCTTTCACCTGCCTCCAGCTATGGACCTGGCTTGCAATCTCGTTATATGCCCTGGCTGGGAATTGAACCAGCGACCTTTGGGTTCACAGGCTGGTGCCAATCCACTGAGCCACCAGCCAGGGCTTGAGTTATTTTTTGATTCTGCTGAAGACTTGGTGTACTTCTTGAATCTAAGGATTTATGTCTTTATCAATTCTGAAAAGATTGCAATAATTTTTTTAACTTTTTTTTTTAAGATTTTATTATTTTTCAGAGAGAGGGGAAGGGAGAGAGGCAGAGAGAGAGAGAAACATCAATGTATGGTTGCCTTTCACCTGCCTTCAGCTATGGATCTGGCTGGAGACCTGGCTTGCAACCTGGTCATGTTGCCCTGGCTGGGAATCGAACCAGTGACCTTTGGGTTCACAGGCCGGCACCTTATCCACTATGCCACCAGCCAGGGCGATCACAATCATTTTTAAATATTTTATATATGTTATTTTATTTAATCTTTTCTTTTAGAACTATAACTAATTGCTCCTTCTCAGTCTGCCTTTCCTGACTCTTAATTTCTTTGTCATATTTTCTACCCCTTTACACTTTGTGTAGTTATAGTCTAGTTTTCTCAGATTTACCTTCTTAAATAGTGTTTAAATCTGCTATCTAATTTATCCTTTGAATGATAATTTTAATCTTTTTACCATCTACCTTCTTTTATCACTTAATCGTTTAAAAAAAACACTTATTTTTATAGTTTGTTCAGATTGTGAATCCTAACCAGTGGGTGATTTTGTCACATAGTGATTTTTTTCTTGTAAGGTTGTTTTTAATGGGTTCTATTTTCTTCCTTTGGGCTTTGTTTGTGCTCTTGACCGGAGTCAGCAAGTTTTACTTTCTTTACAAAGCCAGGTAGTAATGATTTCAGTCTTTGGCAGACAGAGCCAGTTATCCAATCTCCATCTCTTCCTTTTTTCTTTCTTTTTTTTTTTTTTAAGGATTTTTAAAATTATTTTTACAGAGAGGGGAAGGAAGAGAGGTAGAGGGGAAGAGAAACATCAATGTATGGTTGCCTTTCACCTGCCTCCAGCTGGGGACCTGACTGGAAACCTGGCTTGCAACCTGGTTATGTGCCCTGGCTGGGGAATCGAACCAGCGACCTTTGGGTTCACAGGCCAGTGCCTTATCCACTGAGCCACCAGCCAAGGCTATCCATCTCTTCTTAATTCTCTCCTCTCCTTCTCCTACCAGTACCCTTTGAAAATGCAAAAGCCATCCTCAACCCAAGTCACCCAACATCAGACCATGGGGTGAGGGCCCTGGGAACTCGCTAGTCCCAAACCAGTTTTCCATTAGTTTTTTCACTTGGAGATGCCGCCACCACCTGAGCAGTGAATGTCTGGGCTCCATGCTCCAGCGAAGTACAAGCTCAAGGTTTTGGTTTCCAGGGAAAGAGTTTTTTTCTCTAATCAGCGTCTTAAGGAGATTCAAATATCCTTATCTATTTTCTGTTCCAGTGTGTTTCTTGTTCCTAGTTCAGCCCTCAACATCCCACTTTTATAAAACAATCTTAGTTGCAGCCTCCCACTTTTATGCAGGCTCCAAATCGTATATCCTATCCTTTATGAGGAAACAAACAAACAAATAAACGGAGTTCTGGCCATTCGAGTCAGTATTGGGATTTGATACATCCACCAGCATTCTCTAATTATATCAGCTTTTAAGTCTGGCTTGAAGTTCCTTTCCTGTTTATACAACTCATTTTTTCCTTTCTTTCTTAGGAGCCCAGCTATTATTTAAATTGTATGTATTGTATGTTATCTACCATTTTTCTGTGTTGCATAAAACAAGGAGTCCAAATTAGTTTATTCTTCCAAGTTGCCAACCAGCATAACTCTAATTAATTAGAAAAACTGTTGAATTTTTATCAAACACATTTATTCATTCATCATGATTATAAAATAGATCTTACAGAAAAAAATGTATATATTATGCTATTTTTTTCCTTGAATTTTAAGTTATCTCTGCATTTCTGGAATGAAGCTTTTTTGGTTGTGAACCATGAGTCATTTAATATACTATGAATTCAATTTAGTAGGTTTATGATTCCATATGCATGAATAAGATTTAAGTTTGACATGCTTTTCTCGCTCTTCCTTTCTTTCATTTCTGTTTCTTGCCAGATTTGGCATTAGAATTACCTGAGTTCTGTTTTTAAAAATTCAGTTGCCTTCTCTATATTTACTTTTATGTGTGTTTTAAAAATATTTTTGATTAACTGCTTATCTTTTATGCTTTTCATCCCAAACAACTAAGCCTGGATTTTCATATCAACATGCCCTCTTTTTGTTTTTGTTTTTGTTTTTGCACTAATTAATTTTGGTTGTTTACTATTCTTCTTTTTAAAGGCCTTTTAATCCTTATTCTAAGCCTTTCAACTAAATTAACCGTTCAATTATTTTATTCTTCCTTCACAATGAGAACATTTGGAGCCATGAATTCTGCGTTTGCTGTATGTAGTCCATCTCTGACTCTGATCCCCAGTGTCGGCCCGCCCTCTGCTGCAACCTGCGTTCCCAGCCTGCAGGCCGCAAATTCTTCCAATGCTCCCAGCTCAGCGGACACGCCATCTGACCGGCCTTCCCAGCAGAAAGCAGTACCAACCCCATGTCAGTGATTCTCAGTCACATCATTCTGCTTTATTTCAATTTTACTTTTTAAAAGCGTTTATTTATTTATTTTTATGGAGAGGAAAAGGGAGGGAGAAAGAGGGGGAGAGAAACACCAATGTGAGAGAGAGACATTGAAGGGTTGTCTCTCATGCGCCCCAAGCTGGGGACCTGGCTCAGCCCAGGCTGTGCCCTGACTGGGTACTGAGCCAACTACCTTCAGGTTGTGGGATGATGCCCAACCAACTGAGCTGCACCGGTCAGGGCCTATTTCATTTTTATTAAAGCAAGCATCGCTCCTGATATTTTCTTTTGTGTTTATGTCCGTCTTTATTACTGTCTTCTTCCAATCTAGTAGCAGGAGTATAAGCCCACGAGAGCAGACTTGATCTTTTCAATGCTATACATCTTGCTCTCAGAGCAATGCCTATCACCTAGTAGTGATCAGTGCATATTACATGAATACATGAAAAGTGTTCTCAATTTCATTATTTTAAAAATAGCCTGTCCTGGTAGGTGTGGCTCAGTGGCCTGCAGTGTCATCCCATAATCGAAAAGTTGCAGGTTGGATCCCTTGTTCAGCCCTTATGATCCCTGGTCTGGGCACGTACAGAAGACAACAATCCATTGTCCTCTTTAGCATCAATGTTTCTCTCTCTAAAAGTGATGGGAAAAAAATGTCCTTGGGTGAGGATAAAAAAAAAAACAAAACTATAACTGTAATTTTTATTTCATTTTGTCATAGTAACTATTTGAAAGTTTGCCCTTTACCTCAAGTGGATGGTTTATTTGTTTGTTTAATTTCCAGTTTTATTACTCTGTGATGTGATAAAATGGCTCATATAAATTTTATGCTTTAAAACTTAGAGTTCATCTTTGTATCTTATCATAAGATCACTTTTTGTAAATGTTCCACAGAAGCTGAAAAAGATGGCAATTTTTTTCTCTTTGTAAAAGAAGAGTTCTATTTATGATTCAGATTTTGTGTTTCTGACAATTTTTGTTTATTTTAGCTGTCAAAGTTTGAAATGTGTGTTTAGGTCTCTCACAAATATTGTATTTCAAACATTCTTTTTCTTACATTTCTAAAATACCTGTTACTGTCACAGGAAGGTTCTAGCTGTATTGTGGATTATGCCTTTCTTCAGTATAAAATTTTTTCTTTGACCCATTTAACCTTGTTAACATGAATTCTGTTTGGCTGAAATAAGCCAGACCTCAGTGTGTGTGTGTGTGTGTGTGTGTGTGTGTGTGTGTGTGTGTGCGCGCGAGCACATAGAGAGAATCTGGGAACCTCTGGCCTAGAGCTGTGATGGGTCCAGGAGCCCTTCTCCTGATGTATGACAAGAGGTTAAAATGACACCTGGAGGACTGGGTGAATTCAAAGGGGGATTTAATACACTATATATTTCTAATGCTTCTCTTAAAAAAAAAGAAGAAGATATATTGGTGGGTCCTTCAGGAATGCTGCAATTACAGCTTTACTAAAGCCAGACATCGCATACCTGTGCTGTCAACAAGCTTAGAAACATCCTACAATGCCCATCAAGATTGTCTCCAAAGTGGCCACAGTTGGAATTCACCCTGGGCTATATAATTGGCCCTTTTTTGAAGAAGTGCCAGGTGCCAGCCTTGATTTGAGATAGCCAGACAGGTTCCTAAAGGGCAAGGTGCGGACAGGAAGGCCCGAGTGCTGGACAGGACTGCTACTTCCCCAGACTCCCTTGCTTGGTACAGTTAGCAGTGGTTTGGGACATCCTTGTCCAGTTGCTTCCAGTGCGGGTTCTGGTACTGGGTGTGGGAGCAGAAGATGATTGAGAAAGCCCAAGATGCTCTTGTGATGGGGCAGAGCCCTGGGAGTCATCATTTCATCTCCACAAAACAAAAGCAAACACAATGTTCAGGTCTGGCTTCATGGAATCTATATGTAGTAGCAAAATAAGAAGGAAACAATGCTGTAGACGCAGAACCTGGGCTGAAGAGCAGAAGGCCTGCGTGTAATCCCCTGTCACTGTCATTGACTTGCCATATGTCACTTTTCATTGTGTAAAAAGTAGACATGAACAGGCAGGGGAAGCACCTTATTTCCTACAAGCCTTTTGCAAGTGAATGAGAAAACTGTGCTAGTTTGTGAAGGGTTGGGAGGTGTTAGGAAGAAAAATGTAGTTGAAAATAAAAAAGACACAACAGGACAACTGAGCTGTATTGTCAACTGTGACCTGCCTGCCACCAGATGCTCATCCCCCTTCAGTCAAGGGCTGGCCACTCCAGCTGCAGACAGCTGTTGGCCGATGACCCTCAGCTGCAGGGAGCCTA
The DNA here is from genome assembly GCA_004026585.1 of Noctilio leporinus. Classification (NCBI taxonomy): domain Eukaryota; kingdom Metazoa; phylum Chordata; class Mammalia; order Chiroptera; family Noctilionidae; genus Noctilio; species Noctilio leporinus. Next base: position 150,585 of record PVIW01003072.1, on the reverse strand, counting down.
CACACCCAGGCTGGCCCCTGTCTCGGGGTGGCCCACATCCAGTGACTGATGAGGAGAAGGTATAAAGGTCTCATCATTCTGTTCCAACTCAGGAAGCCCTGAAGGTCAGTGAGGCCCAGAGCTGGCCAGGGAGCCTCTTGGGGCTTTAGGCAGTGACAGCCCAGGCTGCCCTGAGGGTGAAGCCAACTGCACCAGGAGCTGCTAGAATAGAAGGGATTATGTATTTCTTCAGTGTTCTTTCCCCAGGAACTTAGGACCGTCTTAGTGTACACAGGCCTCACTTAAAGGAACCACTATTTTAGAAAATATGGATTTTCTTTTAAGAGTTAAAATTGAAGGGAAATTTTAACAACACCTATAATCAATTTAGCACTTAATATGTGTCAGAGCCTAGTAAGTGCTTTCTATCCATTAGCTCATTTGTTTCTGAGAATTATCTCCTGAGGTAGATAGATACTAATTTAGTTTCGCTCTACAGCTAAGGTTAGAAAAGTTAATTTGCCCAAGTTCACATCTAAGAAGTGGTGGGAGGAAAACTTGAAATTCAATTCTGACTCCAACGAATTAGCTAATGAGCAACAACACGATGCCCCCTCTTAGCACTGTGCTGCAGCTTCCCTGGGGCTCCTCCGTAGCACTGAGAAGAGGTTTGGATGCTCCCGAAATGGGGGCCAGAGAATAGGCTGTATCTTTTAAAGAAGAAGGAGAATAGCAGATATGGCATAAATATTAAACCCTTCTTTGTGGCCTACTGTCTTCCAAGTCCATGAAAAGAACTGAAAATAGACCAAGAAACATTTCTCAATACTTGAATACCTCTAAAATTTATAAAATGTTCGGGACAATAAGGGGCACAGAAAGTAGGCCTTACCTATTGTTCAAAAGGGGAGGGGGTCCGTTTGTAATGACTTCTTTGGTTTATACAGACAGTGTTAAGGAAAAATAACTTAGTGTATCATATTTTTAACACCTCTTTAAAAACAGGTCATTCTATCAAGGCCATTTCCCATGTTTCAGTCGTTCCTCCCGCGCCCAGCAAGCGTTGCCCCACATCCACCACGGGCTGTGCTCTTTGGAACCCCGCTCGCTCAGCTGCGGAAGAAACCCACCTCTGATCCTTCAGTAAGTGAAGCAAATTTGCCTGCATTTCCCCAGGAGCCCTAGGACCCCAAGCCCCGCGGTCAGGCTCGCATCTCTTCTTCTCAGATTCTTTCCAGCCCCCGCTGGGAATTGCAGAAACGCCCAAAGCACTAGCTGGGCAGCATTCCAAAGAGTTTTCAGCCGCCTGTTAACACTCCTGTGCCCCATCGGCCAGATCCCAGTCTCAGCCCCGTCACTCATCCGCGCCTGGCCTCGCTCAGAAAGAGCAGAGAAAGACTCGGGGGTCACAGGCCACATTCTTCCATCAGGTCCTGCGAGCTGTCGCCAGAAGGGCGTTCCCCTCCTGCACCCCGCACCCCGGGCCTCGCGCCCACAGCCCTGCTTTCCCCTGCGCAGACTCACAGCCCCCAGCCGGGCCCGGCGCCTCCAAGACCCCCCAGAGCGGTGTGAGCAGCCCATCTGTCCAGCTGTGCGCAGCCCATCTGTCCAGGGCCACGGAGGGAGGCCCGGGGAGCTGCACGCGGGGCGCTGTGCGGACACAGGACGCGTGGCTGGCACGTGGGCGACAGAGTCCCAGAAGCGGACTGGGCTGCGGAGCGCTTTCCCGATAGCGCTCCAGGCCCTTCAGGGCTTCGTGCTTCAGTGTTACAAGGGTGGCAGCGCTAACTTTCAGCGCGTATTGATTATGTGCCAGGCAGCATTCTACATGCTTCACCTGCATTATGTCACTTAATCTTCTCTAGAATGTTCTGAGATAAGACCAATATTATCCTCATTTTATGGGTGAGGAAACACAAAGTCAGCGAGTTGCACGGCTCAAGGTCGCAGAGAGAGGCGCCACTGAATTCACACCGGTCCGTCTGGCTCAGTGTCCACTCTTGACCCAGGGCCGTGCTGCAGAAGTTGTGATGGCAGCCGGCAGCCCATTGTGTTTAGCCTGCCCGTGTTTTAAGCCTTTATTTATTTACTTAGAGAGAGAGGGAAGGAGGGAGAAAGAGAGGGAGGAAGATAGCATGATGTGTGAGAGATACATCAAGGTTTATCAGTCAGGTGACTCTCACTTGCCCCATCCAGGGACCTGGCCCGCAACCCAGGCATGTGCCCTGACTCGAAATCAAAGTGGTGACCTTTTGGTTCACAGGCTGGTGCTCAATCCACTGAGCCACACCAGCCAGGGCAGCCTGCTGGTGTTGTAAAAGACATGTGAAAATGTGAGCCAATATTTAATATGCAAGAGATTTCCCCTGTAAACAGATACAAAATTCTTGTATCTCTTCAAAAATGGGTATGTCTGCCATCATCAGGTCTTCAGTCCCTAAAACTTTGATCCTCCCCAGTTTCCACAGAACCTAGAGCAGCAGGCTGGTTCTGTTTACCACCTGCATGACCCCCATGAGCTCTTGGATGGCCCAGTCCTACGAGGCAGCCTACTAGTCCATGATTTTTAGGTGATAGGTAGTCCCTGACCTCTGCTGTCCTGGAAGCAGAATTGGGGGCTAACACTCATGTATCTGGTTGGTTAGGAACAGAGACCGCAAGTGTAAGCTGGTGATGGTTTGGAGCAATGTGACAGGCAATTAGTTTACGGTTGACTCCAAAGCCTGTTCACTTCCAAGGGGGTTGATAGGCTAAAGTGGGGACATGGCAAGCGCTGGAAATTTACTCCAGGTTCTGCTGTGGGCTGGTTCTAGAGGGAGGCCGCATTGCATTGCTTTTCTTCTCTGCACCTATAAAAAGGAGAATTTGAAGTTGGTGGAGAGATTGTGGCAGGTGGCAGGTCTAAAATTCTTCTATGCTGCTGCTTATAAGTCACACTTTCACATGAGAGGGACTGCCTTTGGGAGCATATCTCCAGAGGTGGGCGAGTCTTTGTAAATTGCCTTCAGTGGGTACAAACGAACAGGCAAGGAGCAAACAACGTTGGCTGTCTCAAGTTTAGAGCAGCGGAGAGGCCACAGACCCAGCCCAGCCACCAGGGGTATGGCCTGAGTCACTGCAGCAGTTTCAGATGCCAAAGCTTCTCCTTCACATGAGTGCAGGGTCAGGGCTGCCGGGTTCTCTATTTAGAAAACCATAATAATAACCACGGAAAACATTTCCTGCCAGAGCAAACATCTCACTCCAAACAACATCACTGGGAACCATATGAGAGAGCATTGCACAACTCTCAGTGCATTCAGAGGAACTCAAAGGAACTGGATTGTTTTCTGCTCTCCCTTTAAAGCACACACTTTATCATAACAAAGTGAATCTGTTTCTCAAATTCAAGTAACCATGAAAACAAACAGTTATCCAAAAGACTGCACTGAAAGAAATCAAGGTAAGTCGAGGATCAAGCACAGGTCCATGGAAAACCCCTCATAACACATTTCTTATACATGCCCTTTTCTCCTCCCCTGGGGCCTAACACGCTGTCTTGTGATAGCAAGTTTCACTGGCTTCTTAGAGTAAGCTCTTTTTTCTCTTTGCAAATGTGGTGGGTGCAAATGAAGTTCAGTGACTTCTTGTTTGAAAACCTGATCTCAGGTATGACTTCCCAATACCTCTCACGTGTGGTGGGCAGGTATGAAAGTGGGCGTAGGGGCCTATAGGAGAGAGGTGGCTTCTTCTGAGAGCCAGATACCAACTGAGGCTTTTACCGGCCTCTGCAAGGAGGAGGCCAACTTGACCTGGACTGAGCCAATGGCTTGGTATTCTAGAACCGCCCTCGGTATCTGGAGCTTCTTGACTTTCTAGCTTGGGCTGGAACAGTGGGTCTCCCAGAATGGGCTTCTCAAACATTAATATGAGTCCACATCACCTGCTAAATGAATATTTTGACTCAATAGGTCTGGGGTTTGGGCCAAAAGAGAGTCTGCATCTCCAGCAGGGCTGATGATGCCCAAGCTGCTGGGCCCAGGATTGCGCTTTGAGTTACGAGGTCCTAGGCTAGTGGTTCTTTAAGTATTCTATCAATAACAGCAGCTGCAGCACCACCTGGGAACTTATTAGAAAAGCAGATCTGCCCTGCCTGGGTGGCTAAGTTGGTTGGAGCATTGTCCCGCACTGAAAGGTTGAGGGTTTGATCCCCAGTCAGAGCACGTACCTAGGTTGCAGGTTCAATCCCTGGTGGGGTGCACAAGGGAGGCAACCAGTCGATGTTTCTCTCTCACATCAATGTTTCTCTCTTTCTCTAAAATCAATAAACATATCCTCAGGTGAGGATTTTTTAAAAAGACAAAGAAAGAAATACAAATCTTAGGCCCTATCCCAGAACTACTGAGTCAGAAACTCTGGATATATGGCCCAGCAATCTATATTCTAATAAATCTTCTAGGTGATTCTAGTACATGCTACAGTTTAAAAGCCCCTGTTAACGTACATCATTGTTATTGAGGGAACTGCATCCCTCCCCCAAAAGATATGCTGAAGTCTTTATCTCCAATACCTGTGAATGTGACCTTCTTTGGAAATAGTCCCTGTGGATTTAATCACATCAGGATGAAATCATTAGGGTGGGCCCTAGTCCAATATGACAAATGTCCTTATAAGATGACGACCATGTGCAGACATAAAGATACACAGGGAAAAGATGGCATGTGATGATGGTGGCAGAGATTGGAGTGATGCATCTGTAAGACAAGAAATGCCAGTGATGGCCAGAAAAAAACAAAAGCTGTAAGAGGCAAAGCAGAATAGTTTTCTGCATGGTTTACAGGAAGCGTGGCATGGCCAACACCTTGATTTTGAACTTCTGGCTTCCAGAACTGTGCGTCAATACAGTTTTGTTATTTTAAGCTGCTCGATTTGTGGGACTTTGTTATGGCAATGAGGAGGGACATGTGGCTAAATTTCTGCTATTGGAATGTGTGCAGAAGGGATGTGAACAGCATCAGTACCACGTTATTTACAGAGGAAAGGGCCTGGGCTCCATTTTCTGTTTCCTACTGTGTGGGAAAGAGCAACAAGTGGGACCGAGGGTGGGAGCCACCACCAGGGGTGGAAGAGCTGCCCCAGTGCCTGTCCCTCAGGTGACCTCAGGGACTACCAGCCTGCATGTCTGCTCTGGACCTCCAGACTGCCCTTCCAAGAAAGGGAGTTAAACTTTGCCTTGAGCCACTCACTGTACCTTCTGGTCTCTTTGCAGGACAGTTGAGCCTGTACCCTAACTTGTGTATCCAGGGCCCACCTTTTGTCTGTCTTTGGCTTAACTCAGGACCACAGATGCACTCACCTAATTTGTCATAAATGGTGTGCTGTTACAGCATGAGGATGTTCTTAAGCAATTTTTCCAGTATAAACATATCATGATCCCCATCTGGCTGTCATTTTAACTCTTCCTCCTCTCTTTCTCTGATCCTTCTTTCATTGTCCAGGTGCTCTAAATATATGGAGAATAGAAGTCACGGATTCATGGTTTTTATTGTTATTTGCTTATTTGTTTGTTTGTTTGTTTGTTTGTTTTTGGCCAGGTCATGATGTCTTGGGGAGGGTGGGACTAGGAGAGAAAGGGATGTGAATAAGATTCTGAGATCAAGATGAAAGTCTTAATTACCTGGAACTTAGTTCATCATGGCTCATAATGAGAATGCTTCTATCACATCTTCAGAAGGAAGAAAACTGCAACCAAATGAGCTGTTTCAACCCAGCTGACTGCTCTCCACAGCCCGGTATGATGAGATGGGGGTTGTCATAATGGCTGTCAGGCTGTCTTTCCAATCCTGTTTTATTCCTGCTCTGTCGAGTGAACATGTTCTATTGTGGAATGTCCGTTGAAAGAAACAATGCTAAAATGCTGCGGACTGTCCACTTTAAAAAGCAATGTCCACTTTAAGGAATTTATGCTAAAAATATTCTATAAATGTGCAAAGCTAACTGTACAAGGATTTTCATTTTGGCATTGTTTGCACCTATTCAAAAATTTGAAACAAACTACTATGCATCAAAAGGAAGATTAGCCCTGGCCAGGTGGCTCAGTTAGTTGAAGTATCACACCGTATACCAAACTTGTAAGTTTGATCCCTGGCTAGGGTGCATACGGGAGATACAGATCTCTCTCTCTCAAATCAATAAACATATGTTCAGGTGAGGATTTCATAAAAAGAGGAAAAGGAGTAAATTTAAAAGTATGGTTTATCATAGAAGGCAAAGGGAGCCATATCAAAGGAGACAGGTTCTGTAGGGACTGACCTGCAAAAATGTACAGATGTATTTTTAGCAACGTTGTATTTTTTTCTAAAAATGAACAACTGATGTTTATGTATATATTTTCATATGCCTAGAAAAATAGTTTTGAAGGCTACGCATAAAATTATTAATGGTTATGTCTGAGGAGTAGAACTAGGGGAGTTGGAGGAGTACAGTTTCATATATTTTACTCTATATGATCCTATGTTATTGAATGTTTTTATAATAGGAATTCACTGGGAGGCAGAGATCATGCTTATAGATGGTAGATTATAGGAGAGACCAATCATGATAACAGTAAGTTAATACCTATCTTGTGCTAGGACTGCCCTTGGACTTTATATATGTTAATCTATCTAATTTTTTCATGAGTATGCTATGAAACAAGACTATTATCAACCCAATTTCACAGAAGAGGAGACAGAAGCACAGAGATGTAAGCAAGCCGCCCAAGATAATGAAGCAATGGAACTGAGATGGGGTCCAGGCAGCCTGGCTCCAGAGACTACTCTTAACCACCATGTTATGATCTGTTGATTAACTGATGACATGACCAAACGCTAATAAACTTTTCTGGGTAAATCTCCAATAAGTAGAAGAATCAATGAACCGATAAAGCTCATTCCCAGAGGACTTGGCTTAATCAAGATTCTACAATGTATCTTTCATTGCAAAGTAATGGGCTGTTTATACTCAGAGGCTTCCAAATGCTGAGAAGACACTGATGTTAACAGTTGTCAATGAGTGATGGGGAAAGGGCTGAACGTTTTAATTTAAAGTAAGTGAAAGTATTAATTGCCAGCAAATTAAAAAGGCTTCAACTGCCATTTCTCCACTCCTGTCTTTTGCCTTCCACCTGGAACAATAACAAAGGCATTGTTAGCACAAGTATGACCGGCTGGCTTTTTCTTCTAAACAGCCTCATTTTCCAACTGTGCTTAACATCTGGGGATGTAGGAAAAATTTCCTGTGTGCTGGAAACATCTCTATTCCTTAAGAGACTGATGGGACTCTCCCCCTGGGGAAAAAGGCTAAAGTGTAGACATGAGATCCTAAAACGGAGAAAGTAGATTTCATCCCATTTGTATCACCAGCATCTGGCATGCGGCAGTTGCTAATGACTTGATTCCAACTGCTACCAATGAACCATATTTCCTCAAGAAGGTCATAACTGGAAATGAATCATTGGTCTACAGCTATGATCTGGAAACCAAGGCCCAGTTGTCCCAGTGGAAGTCGCCTGGCTCTCCACACCCAAAGATGATGCAGCAAAGACACAGCAAAATCAAGATCATGTTAACTGTGTTTTTTGATTGGGAAAGCATTGTGCATCATGAGTACGCCCCTCCAGGCCAAGCAATTAATAAGGAGCACTACATCAATGTTCTTCGTCAGTTGAGAGATGCAATACAATGAAAACAGCCACAGCTGGGGGCAACTGGTGATGGGCAGCTTCATCACAACAACTCTCATGCATCATGTCTCGTGCAGAGTTTTTTGGCGAAACAGCAAATCACCCAGGTGACTCAGCCCTCTACAGCCCAGGTTTAGCACCCTGCGACTCCTGGCTTTTCCCAAAACTAAAATCACCTTTGAAAGGGAAGAGATTTCAGCATGTTGATGAGATTCAGGAAACTACGATGGGGCAGCTGATGGTGACTGGGAGAACGGTGTGAGGTCCCAAGTCACCTACTTTGAAGGGGACTGACATGTCATTGTCCTATGCACAATGTTCCTTATATCTTGTATCTTCTTCAATAAATGTCTCTACTTTTCATAGTACATGGCTAGATACTTTCTGGATAGACCTTGTACATACATGGCTAAACTGAATTTTAGTAGTACATGGGAAATAAATAGAATCACTTCCCTAGAACAACTAAATGTGGTTGGTTTATCTGTGCAGAGTTAAGGGTAAATTTGCAGGTCAGCACTCTTCCACGGGAAATCGGATGAAAATCCCACAAGACAAAGGTATATATATATATAGCCTGTTTGATGAGACAGCTGATCTATTTGGAAGAGAGAAAAGGGAGAGGGGAGCTTAACTTAACAACAAGCTACTTGAACCTTAGTGATCATAACAGAAAGGACAGACAGCACAAAGTAACAGACTTAACCCCGTGGTGGTGTTAGAAAGGTGCTTGGACAAAACTTGGACCACTCACCCTTCTGTCTTCCTCAAAGTGGGTCTGCGCAGGAACTGACGTTCCCGGCCACCCTACACCAGCAGTGCTGCAATTCTCAGTTTCCAATCAGAAACATTCCCCCCTCACGGAATACTTGTCATGCCGGCTGGACGCATTCCAGATCACACTCCGGTGCGCTTGGAGCAGCTGGCTGACGGCACTTCCCAGTGGTGACGTAAGGGGGTTGTGTCAGAAAATGAGTTGGTCAGGGAGACACACCCTGTACCTGGGCCAGGGAAGAAAATTCTGTCCTCAGAGGTCTGACAGGCAGCAAACCCTTCCCTCTAGAGGGAGAGTTGCATTTGAATCTGGCACAGTGACACAGTGATTTCCTTCACCTCCCTAAATGCTCTTCTGGTCTGCTCTTCGGTTATCAGGATTAAAGGGGGAGGAGGTCATGAGAGCCGCTTGATGTGCCCAGAGGACTCTCGGTTGTCCTCAAATTTCTGAGGGCGGGCCTAAAATTAAAGAGCTGCGGAACATGGATTTAGAGGTTGTGGCGCCAGTTGGAGCAGTTTGGATCAGTCCCCACGGTGCTCTGAGAACTGCTCTGTCGGGGATGATCATCTCCTTGCTGGGACCTGCCGCTGTTGCTGTAGGTCCCCCATTCACTTTCTCTCTTCCCCTCCAGTGGCATCCCAATCACACTTCCCGCAAACCCAGGATTCTTCCCGTGTGGAGCTGCCTACTCAACTCAGTTTCTGAGTTGTGTGTGTGCATAGCCCTCTGTGTGGAGCTTGTTCTCACTTCCATGTAAGTGTTTTCCCCCGCATGCCTATGAATATGTGTATTGTGTGATCTAGGTAGGTAGGTGTCGGGCACTGAAACCAACACCATGAAGCCAAACTGAAGGAAACATGCCGACTTGGCTAAGGCAAATCAAAAAATCTGCATCAACAGAAGAAAGGGGCTTGGTTCCATTGAAGACAAGCAATGTAAGTTTTACAAAGTCATTCCATTTTTAAGTAGATACACTGATCTGATTCAAAATTAAGTAAATATATACATAAATGTCTATGTATAGGATGGGGGTTTCCTGCCCCTGTCCTCCATGCATTCATTTCCACTTCACCTTCCCAAATTGGTAACCGTGTTCATATTTCCTATGAATCCTTCCACAGACTTGTAAACACATATATTGGCAAACACAAACTTAAAATGCAATCTCTTGCTTTGTACACAAATGAGAGCATGCTGTGCATATTATTCTGCATCTTGCTTTTATTTTCACTTCATATCCGTCTTGGAAATCTTTCAACATCAATTCATTCAGGTGCCCTCATTCTCTTTCCACAGCTTCACAGTATTCTGTTGCATGGATGCACCAGATCATATTTAACCAATTCTCTATTGATGGTCATTTGAGTTGTTGCCAATTTCTTGCCATAGCAAATAATACATACTGCAAGGAATAACCAATTCTTAGGGTTATAAGTAAATTTTTCTCCTAAGGGTGGCACCAATTGACACCTCCAACAGCACAGTGTAGGCAAACACCCATTTCTCCCTTCCTTACCAACACAGTGCATTAATTAATATACTTAGGTTTTTATTAATTTGATAAGAAGAAGGTATCTCATTGTAGTTTGAATTTGTGTTTCTCTTAATATAAGGGAGATTGGCTATGCATTTAAGAGCTGTTTGTATTGGGTGGGTCAATTGTCTCTTTAGATTTTTACCCAATTTCGGGAGGTAATGGAACTTTTTCTTATTGATCTCAAGGAGCTCTTAAAATATTAAGGACATTCAACTTTGTTTGGGAAATGAGTTGCCAACAATTTGCTCCCAACTTACCATTTGTCTTTTTACTTTGCTCAAGGAGATTTCTTTGCCAAGGGAAGATTTTTATTTTTAAAGAATTTAATTTTAAGTCTTTTACTTTATGACTTTAAGATTTTGTATCACAGTCGGAAAGATCATCCATACTCTGAAATTAGAGAGAAACTTTCCTTTTAGGATTAGTTTTTTACATTCAATATCTGATGGGTTTGGAATGGATCCTAGAATGATGCCCTTCACAATTGCAGAGTGAATCTGAAGAGTGGGGCGATGTCAGAAGGATGTTCACAGGTGGGCTGATGGCTGGAATTAAAGGCATTGCAAGACTCTCATGGTTCTGCCACACTCTCCTGGTGTCACTGCCTACCTAACCACAGTCCCGCAGCCCAGTGGTGAGTGTCTGACCCGCAACAGGACAGCCAGGGCCCTTCTAAGGAATTTTCAAACTTGGGATCAGAATAAGAATCAGTTATTGGTAGAGGCAGCCATGAAAGGTAAATCTTGGGGCATCCGTGGGCCAGACTTTCTTTCACAGGAGGTAGCCAGGCAGCAATGAAAAAATGAAACTAACAGAGAAAAAGGCAGTGATGGAACAACCCAGCAATAAACAAAAATGAATGATGGATACACACAACAAAATGAATCAATCTGAGCGAAAGACTCTGGTCAAAAGTAAATACTTGCTATGTGATTCCATTCATACAGAACTCTTGAAAATCAAACTATTCTATAGTAACAGAAAGCAGAAGAGAAAGATCAAGGGGAGGCAGAGCGGGGCAGGAGGGAGGAATTACAAATAGGCATAGGGAAAATCTGGGTGTGATAAGGTTCTTGATTGTAATGACAGTTCCATTTCAAAACTTAACAAAATGTATACTTTAAATACGTACAGTTCATTTCATGTCATTGATACCGCAATGAAGCTGTTTTTTCAAAAAGTAAATGAGAGGGGACCAGGGCAGTTAACACAGAAAAGAAGCTGAAATGAGAAGAGCATGTTTAGGAGGGAGGGAAAACAAGAAGAAGGATGATTTTAGACCATGTCTAAATCGCTTGTTCTAGACGCTCGGCTGGATCCCCTGTTTGCTTTCTTCACCCAAACCTAGATTCTCAGGATGATGTATTTACCACTTTGCCCCAGCTGAGTGTCTATCCTTTGGAGACAAGAATAGAACCATATCCACCTCCTTCCCCAAACATAGCCCAGAAAAGGAGCCCATTTTGGTTCCTTTCCTTCCTTGCCTTTCCCGTGCCGTGTTCACGAGCAAGTACAACCCACACCTGCAAACATTTCTTGCACGTGTTCTCCCGCATCCGGACCCGCTGCGTGTCCAGCGGCTCGTGCTCCTCCAATCAGACTCTTTTCAGGCCTCAGGACTGGGCTCTCCTCCCTCTTCTACCCTCCACATGGTTACATATTTAAAGCATAGATCTGATCCTTTCATCCCCCGTCTTACAACAATAATATCAACAACAGGTTATTTGCACGCCCCTCACCGCATCTGGAGGTCTGGCCCTGGCGCCCCTCTCTAGAGCACCCCCCACCATTCCTTGCCACCCTGGTAGGCACCCAACTCCAACCACACCAGGCATGTGTGTCCTTGAGTAAACCTGTTCTATTTGCCCACCTGACAAACTTTGAGTGTAGTCAAATCCAACTCAAATGCTACCTTTTTATAGCCTTATTCGGCTGTCTCAGGCTGAATTAATTGCTCCTTCATCTGTGTCCCCATAGCTCTCACCATCTCTGCTGCGGTGATAGATGAGTCTGTCTTTCCCATAAGATGATAAACTTCTGAAGAGCAGGAAATGTGTCTTAATTCAATTTTATAAACCCAGAAACACCGTAACTCAGGAAATGAAGCCAGTGCTTGATTAATGTCTCTTCATTGATTTAAATTGAGGGGAATCAAAATTGATCAATGGTTTTTAGGCCCCTTTTGAACACCCCTTAATAAAAGAAAATGTTACAAGGAATCTTAATATGTAATTCAGATAAAGGTGAGACTGATCTGGTCGCTGAGTAAAGGAGCTTGATCCAGGGGCTATTTTATTCTGGCTTTCCAGTTTTCCTTCTGTCTGCACTTGGGTTTAAGAGATTGCTTTTATGCCATCTTCTTCCATTTCCTGACCTTTTCCACCACCGGATAAGACTCCACTCACTCTCTCTAGAGGTGTCCATGATCCTCCTGAGTCACAAAAGACCCACAAAGACCACTCCCCCATTTTACCAGGCACCCCGGCTCATGGCTTTCCTGTGTCACAAGAAACTCCCAGTTCCATCCAAATGGTAGGATTCCCAGTTATCGCAAATGCTAGGAGTTCTGGAGAGAACCATGCTTACTGAGATAAGCCAAGCAGCAAAAACTAAATACCACATGTTCTCACTTAATACAGGACACTGATGAACAAACAAACAAGCAAACAAAACAGAACCAAAGACATGAATACAGAGAACACATTTTCAGTGTGTAGAGGGGAGGGCGTGGGGCTGGGGGAGGAGGAGGCAAGGAAGGGGAACAGTTTAGTCAAGGAACTAGCACTGATGACTCAGGGACACAAACAAGTGGGATTGACTGGGGTGGGGGGGGTGGATAAGGAGGGTGGGGAAGGGGCAAGCAGAGGGGTAAAAATGAGATGAATTTTTTAAAACGCAAAAAAAAAAAAAAAAAAAGAAAAGAAAAGAAAAAGAAAGAAACTCCCAATAGTGGTGGGAAAATGTTTTCGGACAAAAACATGTCCCACCGCCCAGGCATAAAGAGGCCTTTGGGTATTTGCTAAAATGACCAAGCTGGTTTCCAAAAAGTTAGATGAAAGAGGAAGCACACCTCCAAGGTGCCAAGGAGTTGGGGAGTTAAACCACTGCTGTTGGGTGCTTCTTCCATTTATTCTTCCTGCATTCAGGGTCTAAATTTAAAATTTGAATCTGTGGTCTTTTTTTTTTTCAGAGTTTCACTTTATAGAATCGATTCTGATATTATTTTCTTCCGTCTTGTATTAATTCTCCCTACAGTTTTATAAACAAAGCTGGTTCGATATAAAACCCAGTCGGCTACATTGGGAACCCAGAAGAAGTATTCACACCACGTGTGGCATATAGAATTTATGCTAAAGATAAAATTGAAGCAATTTCATTGTATTTGCAGAAAAAAATGAGGGCACTGGACCAGATGATCTCCAAGGGCTCCTCCAACCTTGTGAGTTTATGATTTCAGGACAGATGAGGACACAGTAGGTTTTAGGTGAATTGTGTGAGAAAATAAATTGTTCTTTGCAAAAATGAATAAAACCTAATGACAATAAGTCTCAGAAAGAACATTTCAAGAATCATCTTCAATGCCTCATTTCTTGCACAGTTTCATTTTTGTATTATCTTTCTTACTTCCTAAGAAATGCTGCTGGCATGGGGTTTCAAGTGTGAGTCAGCAAATGGTATGTTTATGTGTGAAATCTTCCAGACCTCCCCCCTCCCCCAGAACAGCTGCCACAGGACCTAGAGCTCCGTTGCAAGGTCAATAGGACTATGGAGGAACAGGAGAGGATTTTTCCCAGCTGCTAAAAACTGTACCAAAAAAGGGAGTTTCAAAAGTTGATCTGCTGGTAGGAATTCAAAATGCAATTGCCCAAACCATTAGGGTTTCACAGTTAGGTTACCAGGCCCGATTCCAGCAGCCATTTAACTTGAAATATAATATAAGAGGACCATTAAGAGCTTTATTTGGATATTTTTAGCCTAATTTATAGCATATATATATATATATAATTTTTTTGGATTAAAAAATTTCATTTCACACTTCCTGCTGCATTGCTATGAACATACTTCCCTCAGCCTAGCAGTAGGCACAGGCCTGAGTGCAGGGGACAATGGAGGCAGGTGGCCCCGGCTACCTGCTGTCCATGCAAGCTCTATATCTGCCCAAGAGACGGCAAAATTGCTCCAAACTGGGGAACAAAGAAAAATTGCCCTGAAGAGTAGAGTTCTGAATGTCAACTTTCTCATTCTTGTTTAAATTATTCTATAAATCACATATTCACAAAGGATTGCTTATCTTGGCATTAATTTAGCATCCTGTTTTTTGACTATGATTGAGGACTCAAAGATTATTTCGCTCTTTGTTCTAATTAGTGAATTGTTTGGTTCCTTGATTACAATTAATTTGTTTTTCAAATTTCAATATAATCTCTAAATTGATCATTATCATGAATGGATGTCAGTACTTGGCTGTGTTTTCCTTTTAGCAGAAATAAATGATCCAAATTTTTGGAATTAATGTTTTGTGAGTTTTGTTTGTAACTGCTGAAAGAGAAAAAAAGAAACACAGAATGATAAAGTGTATTTTGAACCAAACATGAGCTCAATCACTCACTCAGCAAACATTTATTGAGTACCAACTACTGGGCTGAGTCCCATGGTACACACAGAGGAATAAATCACATTTCCTGCACTCATGGAAATCATGAATTATAGGAAAGAAAACATATAAATAACTAACTCTTCTTAAGATAAAATGAATAAGTACTAAAAGAGATGACAGAGTTCTTTGGGCAGCAAAGGAAGAGGAGAGAACATTTAGCTGAGACAGAGAAACTTCCTGCAGAAATCTGTGCATGTACTGATCCTGATAGAGGCAGGATCTAAAGTAACCATGGGAAATAGAAAGTCTTTGATGGCGGAACCAACTGGAAACTTCTTTCCTTTAATATGACCTTCTCTCTTTCTTTCCTTTTGATTCAAGCTGGCCTTGTCCAGACTAAGAGCACCCCAACTTGCCTGCCTCCCTCTCTCTCTCTTGTCTACTCCGTCCATCATTAAACCTCAGGACAGTGAGGTTCTGGATGGTAGCAAATAATCTTAGGAGCAAAGCCTCGGGTCTGTTCACCACAGAGACAGAGTTTCATTCAAACAAGAGAGGACATCTAGGCCTCAGCTGTGTTTCAGCCCCAGATGGTCCCCACTGACCACATCCTTGGAAAACCAGATAAAGTGATACTATGGCCAACATCAGGACCAGATGCCATGGTCAATCAACTGCCCTCATGCTGGCTGACCAATCAATGGAGGCCACAGTCCTAACCATGACCCTAATCCCCTTGTCACCTATATAACCCATCTCCTAGAAGCCATCAGGGAGCCAGATCTTTAAGCACACTAGCTAACCCTCTGAAACCCCGCTTAGCATTATTTTCTCAAATAATAAAACCTTACTTTCCTGGCTGCAGCCTCCTGTTTGAGTTTGGGCTTTTCTGCACACAGGCAAATGAACCCCTTTAGTAAAGTAACAATGACTTAAGAAAAAGCGACAGGGGTTAGCTGAGCGATTTCAAAAGCAGACAGACACTAGTTCAATAACATCTCTATCGATTCAAATGAAATGGAGATGCTTGAACCATATGAGGCTGGTGTGAACAGTGAGAGGGATCAAAGTTTGCTCTGCCAAAATATGCCTTTTGGGATATTGATTATTTTAAACTGGCCATTTTTAAGAAACAGAAGACTCAGAACCTTTGGCCCTCCCCCATACAGACCTGAAGGAATTCAGCAAGAAAAACCTGCTTAAAAGGAAGGAGTCATTCACTTTATTCATTTTAGCAACTCACTTCAGGTAATCACCTTGGCATACTGGAATTAAGGGTGGCAGGCAGGGAAAAATCTAGCAAAGCCTGTTTGTTAGGCTCCCCTCTGTGTCCCATTGTTTCCAGTGGCCCAGCAAGAATTTGTTTACCATGGGTTTGCTCTTTTCCATCTGCCTGTGAATTGCCTTCTTCCCCTTTGAATCCAGACCACCGCCCCTTCTCCTTCACTCAAGAAGGCACATAAACACCACCACCCAATCTGTCCTCAGGGTCCCATATTGCTACAGAACCCCCATTATGTGCATTTGTAGTAAGTCCACTTATTTTCTCCTGTTAATCTGTCTCATATCAATTTAATTCTGAAGCCTTCTAGAAGAATTCACAGGAGAAAGAGGGGAAACTTTTCCTTCCCCCCATTCGGAAACTAAGGAAAAGAGGGTTTCAGGTTCTTATTTGTCTTGGTATTCCTAATGCCTCAAACCACGATGGCACATAGTAAGCTCATAACAAATATTTCTTGGGTGAATTATTGAAAGACTCAGTGCTGCAACGTAGCTAGGAAGTCGAGTGGCAAAAGCCATTGGATGGTACAATTAAAAGGCTGCTGGGAGATGAGGTGGAGGGCGGTGTCACCCAGGTTGGGGACATAAAGGAAGTTGCATTTTTGTCCCAGAAGGTAAGTGTGTAGAGACACTTAGGAAGGTCAGCAGTGGAGAATGGACTTTGGTATGGCTGAGCTGGCACAGATGACAGGAAGGAGCTGGTGTCCAGGGGGTACTAAGACAATTGAATAATGGCTGATACCTGAAAAAAGCACCATAGTTATGTGCTAAGTTGTTCTTTTTCACCCTCTTATAGGGACTTGTGTGAGTATGTATATGTAGAAGAGTTTTTGTACTTACACATTGGTGGGGATTTGAGCCCATGAGAGTTGCTTCTGTTAAACAGAGTGTTTATATCGACCAGGATATACACTGTATTTGTGTGAATGAATTATAGTTGCTTAAACAACTTTTTTACCTCTCTTCTTTTCCCCTTCCCTCCTTTCTCTCATTCTTTGCCACCCATTTTTAAAGAGCTTGACTCAATAGGCTAAGATACTTCCCTGGAAAAAAGTTCTACTTCAGATACCCTAGTAATCAGGAGGGAACAAAGGGATTCTGACCAATGCCGCACCTTCACAAGGCCCAGGGACAAATGAGGATGGACATTGTTTTCAAGTCGAGTTGGTAATGAACCTGCTTTTTAACTGATATGCCAGCAGACTGCCCTTCTTGGAAGGATGTTTCCAAGCAAAAGCAAACTTGGTTTTCCCTTCCATTTGTCCCGCTTTAAGCTATTTTGGTCAGAAATGTGGTTTCAAAAGACTTTCCTCAACCCAATCAACAGCATCCAACATCACTTAATGGATAGAATCCTAAAGAAGCAGTTCAATATGCATAACATTTAATCTTTTTCAGAGTGGCCCACTTATCGTAGATTTGAGTATCTCATAAAACAAGGCCACGTTCCAAGTCTGTGTTGCCATAAAATTACCTTTAAATAAAATATCATAAAGACTTTTTGGCTTGACATAAAACTATCTCCCTGCCCATATTTTAATACAATTTCCCGAATTTCAGTACATGTCATACCTAATGGAGCAATAATTTTTAATAAATCAAACAATCTGCCTCTTCTATGAAGATTTACAATATCGCAGCTAATACCATGATGCCAGAGTAGTGACTTGCCTGTTTTTAATGAGCTCGAATCAATTAGCTAAGATCCTCCCTTGGAAATGAGTTCTAATTTAAATACAGTGGTAATCAACAAGGGCATATTTACATTTAATTTAGGTGGTGCCCAACGTCTAAGTCAGCAGTTCTTGGCTATGGACACCACCTCCTGGAGGTGTTTGGAAATGTGGGGGGTCCTTTTTGGTTGCCACAATGACTAGGAGATGCTACTGGTACCAGTCACAAAAAATCTCTTAGCCACCAGGAGGTTTCAGTTCAGGTCCACCTGTATTTTTGTTCCCTCTTCCCACTGTTCTGTCCTCCTGCGTCAATTGTGTGTGTGTGTGTGTGTGTGTGTGTGTGTGTTTTATTATAGTAGTAGTTATTATTGTAATATACACGTAACATAAAATTTACCATTTTAACTTTTTTGAAGGGTACAATTCAGTGACATTTAGTAAACTCACTATCACCACCTGTGGTAGGCAATTTCACAAATGCAGAGCAAGGATGATGGACCAGGTCTCAGGTGCCTAGCAGAGGGCAAAACTGGGCGACCTTCTCCCAGGGTGACCTTTTCTCCCCTAGTATATTGCTGGCCATTTGATTTAGATCTCCTGACCTTTTGTACCATTGGTCATGCAGTCCAGACCCTCCCCTGACTTTTCCACCCCTGGCATGTTGCTAGTCAGGTAGGTTAGACACCCCTTTACAGAAGGAAAGAACAAGAGGGCTGTCCCCAGAACATGAGGTTCTGATCTGCATCAAATAAATACATCAATGGCTCAGTTGTGTTTCAGCTCCAGGCCCAGAAAAGCAGCAAAACCTGACCAACGATGCCATGACTGACCTCAGGACCAACTGCATGGACTCTGCCCTGGCACCGACCCATCAGCAGACCACAACTCTGAAAGGACACACTAGGAAGGCTGATGAATATTCTATTAGGATCCTTCCCTGAGACTTCCAGATAAATACCCTCAAGACAGAGGACCCACTGAGGCTCTCTCTATGGAGCACACCAGCGCCTTCCCCACCCCTCTGACAGGTGTGTTTTCCTTAACTCTTTCTCCTAAGCTCCAAGGGCCCATCTTTTGCCTCTGTAACATGTTTCCTAAGCCCATTTCTCCTACGGCTCACTTATTCTGCTCTGTGACTCTCTAAATAAACTTTCTCTTACAATTCGAATCTTGGCTATAATTCTTTCTTAGCCAGAGCCCAAGTACCAGAGTTGCTGAACCAAGGTCTGGTTTGACTCCACTGATCTAACACCTGGTCCTGTTTTCACTGCTGACATACCTAGTTCCAGAACATTTTCATCACCCCGAAAGGAAACCCTGTAACCATTAAGCAGTTACACCCCATCCACATTTCCACCACCTCCCCAAATCTCCTGACAACCACTAATCTACTTTTGTTTAATGGATTTGTTTAGATATTTTACATAGACAAAATCATGCAATCTGTAGCCTTTGTGTCTAGCTTCATTCATTTACCATAATGTTTTCAGGGTTCATCTATGTTGTAGCATATTAGCACATAATTTTATATTATGGATAAATAATATTCCATTGTATGAATACTTGTATACTTTATTTTGCCTATCCATTCATCCATTGATAAACATTTGGGCTGTTTCAACCTCTTGGCTATTGTAAATAGTGCTGCTGTGAATATCTGTGTACAAAGTTTTTATTTACATCTGTTTCAATTTGGGGGGTATATTTATTTTATGTTTAGCTTTCTGAGGAACTGCCAACCAAATGAGCATCTTTTAAGACATTCTTTCTGAAGTCTTCCTTGACCTGCCCTTTCCCCTTTCATCCAACATATCCCTCCTTCTATGTGTTACTATCTTTTCCAATGTACACATCTTTCCTGGTGCCTGAACTTGAATTTAATAACCTTATATTATCTACCATCTGTTAGTTGATCGTTAACGCCTTGAAGAAAGAACCCCAGGCATTATTTTTCTTTGTATTGTTTACTGCAATTTGGTGAATTGTAAGCTATCAATAAATCTTTGCTGGGAAAATGACAGTTCTTGGTACAGAAAAGCTTTAGCTTCAAAGAGGTTGAGTTTTCATTTGAGGAACAAAGAACTTTAGATGTTATAAAGTGGTAATTGCTGTTTTTAATTTTAATTGCTGGGGCTGTGTCAGCACACCCAGGTTGCTATTATATTTAGTTAGGCAAAGAAAGAGTGTGTATGTATGTATATGTGTGGGCAACCAGTAACTGTATTTCTTATCCTGCAGCTTAAAAAAAAATAATGTAGAGAGGGAAAAGAAAGGAGAGAAAGAAAGAACGAGAGAGAGAAGGGGAGGGGAGGGAGATCCATTTTTTGTTCCACTTATTTATGCATTCCTTCTTTGTGCCCTGGCTGTTGGCTCAGTGGATAGGTGCCGACCAGCGAACCCAAAGGTCGCTGGTTCGATTCCCAGCCAGGGCACATAACCAGGTTGCAAGCCAGGTCTCCAGCCAGGTCCCCAGCTGGAGGCAGGTGAAAGGCAACCATACACTGATGCTTCTCTCCCTTTCTTCCTCCCTCCCTGCCCTTCTCTCTGAAATAACAAATAAAATCTTTTAAAAAAATTTATTGTATATTTTTACATTACCTTTCAGTTGCCTTATGCCCCCTCCTCCCAGCAATCACCACACTGTTGCCCATGTTCATGAGTCCTTTTTCTTATTTGTTCAATCCCTCCACACCCTAACCCCCACCCCCAACCCCAATAGCTGTCGCTGCTGCTTTTGGACAGTCAGCTGCACTTACAAACTCTATTTACCAGCCAAGTGGCCTCAGCAATGTAGGAGGAAATTGTCAGAACTTCATCTTCAAATAAGCCTGAGCTGCTGGGCTGAAGATGCTGCATTTCATAAGCCATAGTTTTGCCTAGAGAGCCTGGTATTGTGGCAATCTTGCGAAAATCACAGGGTTTTAATTAAATTGCTTTCAAAGAAGCTTTACTTAATGAGTCATAGGACAAAATGTTGAATTAACACAAGGAATTTCCTAATGGAGTGAAAACAAATGGGAGGTGGCCTCTCGAGTGGGTCCTGTAATTGGAACCACCAATCAGAAGTGCCACATGCGGGCTCCCTAGTGGGATGATTGTTGTCTCTCGGTCAGCATACAGAATGAAATGCTGAGAAAGGGTTGCCTTTCCCAGTGCAAAACTGCTGAGGGTCAGACAAAGAAGCGTAAGGCATAACTTTTGCTTGCTAAAAGCTTAAAATCTAGCTGGGGAGGTAAGAAATAGACACATAAAAGATAATGATCGATTTAGGGATAGGCAAGGGCTACAGGAGTAATCTAAACAATGGGCGGAGTGGGAGGGTGGAGAAGGGGTAGAAACAGATGCTGCTTGAGCAAGTCCTTGAGGTGTGAAGTACCTAAGACAGGCAGAGAGGCTGTAGCATTCCAGGTAAAGAGCATGACGCGTTCCAAGAGCGTGCAGTGGTTAAGGACCATCTAGTAAACTAGTCTAAATGGAGCAGGACATTCAGGTGAGGGAAGATGGGGACACAAGAATAGCATGGATAAATTGGGAACCAGATTGAAAAAGGTGTTGAAATAAAAATTCGTCTAGACCTTGTAGGGATTGAGTAACTGGGATTCTGAATGAGACAGTGACACACTGACAGTTATCATGACAGATAAGTAGTCTAACAAGGTTAATAGACTGGCCTACAGAAAATAAGTAATGAAAAAGAGAAATACGTTAGGAGACTATTGGGACTGAGAACTGACAGCTTGAAGTAGAGCAGTGGCAATGGGCATATAAGAAGGGTTGGAAGGGGGTGGATTCATAAATAAAGTATTTTCTTTAGTTTTAGACAGGCACTATAAAGTGCAGGTTTTTCTGTTTAATTTACTATTTCTTTCTTTCTTTCTTTCTTTTTTTAAGATTTTATTTATTATTTTCAGAGAGAGAGGAAGGGAGGGAGGCAGAGAGGGAGAGAAGCATCAATGTATGGTTGCCTTTCACCTGCCTCCAGCTATGGACCTGGCTGGAGACCTGGCTTGCAACCTGGTTATGTGCCCTGGCTGGGAATCGAACAAGCGAACCTTTGGGTTCACAGGCTGGCACCTTATCCACTGTGCCACCAGCCAGGGCTAATTTACTATTTCTATGTCATATTTTCTAGACTATGCTCTGTTGGAAATCAGGACCTACTTAGCTGGTGGAGGGGATCAGGATATCCTGCTCCAAAATAAGCCACTTTGGTTTAAGGATTATTTTGAGTTGAATGCAATTAAGAAATACACACAAGAGGAACTGTCTGCCCTCCCCTTTATCACCTAAAAGCAGGGCATACATTTCCATTTTAAAGGCGTCTCCCTCTCCAGCACCAAGAAGAGAACAATGGAGAGGACTCTTATCCCTGAAGGCAGCATTAACTTGAGTCTGCAAACTTTACTAAGCAACCTTTATTTACCATGCATTTCCTAGTCACCTTCCCACAATTTAATGCCCCTAAAAGCCTACCCTCTTCTTTCCACTGTCTAGTCCCATCTCTCTGATTTTATCATCATTTTTAAAAAGTGTTTCTAATCCCCTCTGAGTGTTCACTTCTTTTCAGTGAAACCTAAAATTTGCTCCTCTTTATCTGTCTTTTGCCAGTTTAATTCACAGTCTCCTGGAACCAAACCTAAGAAGATAGAGGAAAAGTTTTTCTTTCCCTGCACTGACCATTCGACAATGTCCTCAAGCAATTGAGGCTGGAGACCTTCACGGCAAGAAAGAGAAGTAGTTGCTGAAACAGCTGGATGGCCTGAATCTGAAGCTGTCCCAGCCGTGCATGTCCAAGGTCTCCAAGACCTGCGTTGTTTGCAAATCCATTGCCAGTGTTCTCAATGTCATTAACCGGACTCAGAAAGAGAACCTCAGGAACTTCTACAAAGGCAAGAAGTACGTACACCTGGATCTGAGGCCCAAGAACACACATGCCATGTGCCACTGGCCCAACAAGTGTGAAGAGACCCTGAAGCCCAAGAAGCAGCAGTGGAAGGGACAGCTATACCTGCTGTGGAAGTGCGTGGTCAAGGCCTGAGCATTGCAGCATCAATAAAGCGCAAACTGGCTGACATTAAAAGATACATGTATCACCTCTCCTCTATTTCCTGAGTCACTTTCTTACTTCCTTATCTTGTTCATACCCCACCCCCCGCCCCTTTTAACTTATTTTTAAAATTTGTTCATTGTCTGTATCCTCCCAAAAGAATAATGTTCCATGGAGTGGGGACCTGGTCTTGTTCACCATTCTAACCCCACAACTAAAAGAGTATCTGGTGCACAGTAGGTACTTGGGAAGCAGGCTTTGGGATAGAATTTGGGGTGCATGGCTTCTATCAGGGCTGCTCTTGGGGTCCATAGCTATCAAAGGGGCGAGCAGACAGAGAAGTTGGGTGGTGACACAGTCTTGATGGAGACCTCAGCCAATCTCACAAGGAATCTCTCAAGCTGGGAGGGCCCTGCGGAATTGCAGTAAATTGGGGTGGGACGCCCAGGCCCTTGTAAACTCCTGTAGTTCAGTCATTCAAGGGGGTTGCCCTGGGGGTGGGTCATGACCTTGAAGGAGGGGTTCTCTTCAGTTAGGCCTTGTGTAGTGGGCTGTTAGCTGAGCCCTGACTGCACTCCCAGCAGCTGAGGAAACAATTCCTCCATTTCTGAAGGGAGATCAGGGAGGCACCTTACAGCACTTAAGAAAGTGGTTGAAAAGTGAACTTACTGAGATTGAAGGATAGAACAGATAGGGTGAGAGTTCATGTCATGCAACAGAGGAAGGAAGTGAGACCCAGGTGAGTGAATCCTCCACCTGCTACATGTGGGTGCTCCATGGGACATCAGATTGCAGACAATGTGCTCCAGAAAGAGAGTGGAGCACAGTAATCTATGGTACAAAGTAATGTGTTTCATCAAAGTAGGGCTCATAGGGGAAAGAGAGGAGGGGGACCCCTTCCAGCTAGGGGAACGAAAAGGATTGAGGAAGGCCACATGGGAGAGGCTTTGGAAGCCTTAGAAGAGGGACAAGGTTTTGCTGGGCGGAGCAGGAGGAAAGGCAGCTGGGAAGCTAAAAGGAATAGATCAATAGATGTACGAACTTCCGAGTCGCAGGGTCAACAGCCCTCTCTTCTCCATGTCCTCTGATACTTAGAGTTGGCCTCTTCATTGCTCATGAATCTCTCAGATCCCATAAATCAGTACGTTTTCAGTTAAATCTAAAAGAGGTAAGTGTTGCCTCTTTGCCCACTGATTCTACCAGACATAGGGGGGACAGTTAGTAGGAGTTCTAAGTGATTTGTTCTATTTTTAAAACTGTAATGAGCCAATCATCCAAACTAGAACACTATCTACTGCATTTAGGAAACAGAGTGGACTATTTAAAGAAAACACACACACACACACACACACACACACACACACACACACATCTTTCTGAAGAGAAACCAGTGGTGTGGGAAGCTGGTTTTAAAAAAGTTAGACTCAAATAAATATGTGCATAGCTCTTCACTGGTGTCACCTTATGGATAAGAAACCTGAGCACAAGAAGATGAAGAGCCTTCCTCCAGGAAGTGTCCGATGTAAATCCCAGCAATGGACACATAGCCCTGGTCCCCTTAAACGACTACCTTGATCTTTGGCCAGGCCTGCACATACGATGCCTATTTTCCCCCTTATTTAATCAATAGCAATAGGAGCCACTGACCAACCCATTTGCTTAGACAAGTGGCATTTTTCACCTAATCGTAACCACTGCAAAGAAGAATGGCAGACATGGCTGAGTTAGCTTGGAGTCTGTGTTTCTGTAGTTCATGAATGGCAAGCTGAGAAATAAGCTATGCATTTTACTGTTGGGGGAGAGAATGATTTACAAGGTCCTAGCACAGGTCACTGGCTCTGGCTCTGACAGGATAAAGAAAATAAGGTTGTGATTTCAAAGGGCAAAAAATAGTCCCTTGAAACCATGATTTCAGCTTGAGATTCCAACTTGGCCTTTGTGTTTTCCCAACAGCTAACCAATTTCTGTTTGCATAACCTAATCAACCTGAATAGCAACTTCCTCATATGCATCTAAAACAGCCTCCCCTCCCCTTCCCTTCCTTATACTATAAGTGGACCTACTATTTCTTATGTAACTAGATCCCTTGGTGCAATGTCAGTCTCAGACTTTAGGTAGGAATGAATATGTGGAATATCTTGTGACCAGACGAGGGACAAAAATGGGACTGGGTGCCAACATTGATCACAGCAGTATTTGACCCCCTGGAGGCAGAAACTTGAGGGGAAATGATGTGATTAGAGAAGGACAACAAACCCATATAGGAAATTGTACAAAGTTGGATCCCAGGTCTTAGGAAACTTAAAACCAGGTAGAGGAAATAAGAGAGGAAGGCCCAAAACTTTAACAATAAATGTTCTAGTCAGCTGGTGGCTGGTATCCTCACTCATAGGTCTGGTGGTTGACCAGTTGTCAGTAATGTTGGTTACTGGTCATCCAACAGGTTAGTCCCATTTTCTTCCCACTGTCTACATAAGAAATGCCCAGGTAAAGGCCCTGGCTGGTGGCACAGTGGTTAAGGTGCCAGCCTGAGAACCCAAAGGTCGCTGGTTCCATTCCCCAGCCAGGACACATAACCAGGTTGCAAGCCAGGTCTCCAGCCACGTGCATAGCTGGAGGCAGGTGAAAGGCAGCCATACGTTGATGTCTCTCTCCCTCTCTGCCTCTTTCTCATCCCCCCACTCTAAAAATAATAAATAAAAAATCTTTAAAAAGAAATGCCAGGTAAGAATTTTTGTAAGTTTATTTGAACCAAACTTATGACAGCTGCTGGGAAGGAAAATCTCCATAGGCTGAGAAAAAATGTTCCAGAGAATGTAGTTTACCACTTACGTTATACATCAGAATCCAAGGGGACATAAGAGGTTTGCATAAAATCCACTGGTGATAGATTAAGAAGGCAGGAGGAAGCAAAGCAGCAGGTTGTGTGCGTGTGTGTATGTGGGGGTGCTCAGGGATCTCTGGGATTGGATAGGAAATAAAATGAACAGGTATACTTTTTTTTTTTTTATACAGGTGGGTACAGGATAGTTAACGTTTAACAGCTAACACAGTGTCAAAACAATGAGGGGCTCAGTGTCTGGTGCTGTGGTGGAAGACTGTGCCCTGAGGAGTCTGGAAAAGAGGAAACCCCCCTGATATTCCAAAGGGGTGTAGAAGCAAAAAGACAATAGACAGTCTCATTAAGGTAAAGGTTGACCTTTGTCAAGAAAGATGCCAACCTGGGACATACCTACCTGCCATGACTTGCTTTTTTGCTAGAAAGTTTTCATTTCAAACCATCCTATGTGGTTACTTCTGGTCTCTGAATCTGGAAGGCCACCATGCAGGCCCCCCTGGATCTTGTCAGGTTTTGTATGTGGCCTCTGTGTTGTCCACACCATGGTGGTCTCATAGGGTCAGAAAAACAGCAAGAGAGCAAACACCAATTCCCAATGTTTTTAAGGCTCTGCTTGTGCTACATTTGTTATTGTCCAAGTGGCCAAAACAAGTAACATGGCTAAGGCTGGAGTTAGTTAGGGTGGGAAGGGAATTCCTAAGGGTATAGCTATAGGGAAGGGAATTTGTGGCTATTTTTTGTAAACAAGTTACCACAGTTCTGAGATTTGTTTGTAAGTTAGTTTGTTTGTTTGGGGTTTTACGTTTTTCTTAGTGTTATGGTTGGTTGTTTTTCTGTGTAGTTTTTACATTTTACATAATACAATTGGCCAATCTTTTCTTTCATGGTATCTGGTCCCTACTTGAAGGTCAGAAAAAATTCCTCTTTTTCTTCTAGTACTTTTGTGGCTTCACTGATTACACTTAAACTTGAGTCCATTTGGAATTCATTCTTGTCTTCATTTCACATTTAACATTCCTAACTAATACATTGCCCTCCTCTGTTTGGGAAGGTTGTTATATCAGACAGGAGAGGCAAAGTTGTACCTGGTAACAGACAACTCCCAAGTTTTAGTGGCTTTAGCAAGAAATATTTATTTTGAGCTCATGCTACATGTCCACCATGGTTCAGCATAAGCTCTGCTTCATGTTGACTTCACTCTGGGACCCAGGCTGATGAACCCCCCTCCATCTAGAACATTCCCAGTCTTCCACAGAAGAGAGACCCTAACTGAGCACATTTTGCCTCTTACAGCCTCCTCTCAGAATTAACACTTGCCCCTTCCACTCGCATTCACTGGTTAAAGACAATCATACAACCCATCCTGATGCCAATGGGATAGAGAAGTATAATCCTCTGAAGAGGAACACAGTTCAATCGTCCATCAGTGTCCTTTCTGTTAACATGCAGCTTTGGGAAAGGACACACATGGAGCCTGAAGCAGGTTGGGGACCTCATCTCACCAGGCAGGTCCAGAACATCATCCCTGGAGCCAATACAGCCCCACCCCCAGCCTTTCTCCCCCAAATATGATATGCATTCTGCTCAGAGCAGAAGGCATGTGTAGAGTAGCAGGGTAGTGAAAGGAAGGAACAATGGGCCTTATCTACAGAGTGTTGTGGGTGCACTTGTGGCTCCCAAAAAAGATATACTGTAGCCCTAACCCTGTAGTCCCTCAGAACATTCCCTGACTAGGAGACAGGGTCCTTACAGAGGGAATTAAATGAA
Source organism: Noctilio leporinus (assembly GCA_004026585.1). NCBI lineage: Eukaryota > Metazoa > Chordata > Mammalia > Chiroptera > Noctilionidae > Noctilio > Noctilio leporinus. The sequence goes on along the minus strand of PVIW01003072.1, from coordinate 123,385 downwards.
AATCAGGTCAGTAGGATGAGTTCTGATCCAATGTGACTGGTATTCTTATTAAAAGGGGAAATTGGGACAGAGGCTCATTCATAGGGAAGCTGAGAAGACACAGGGAAAAGACAGCCATCAATAAGCCAAGCAGGGGGCCTGGGCCAGACCCTTCCCTCACAGCTCTGGGAAGAGACTAGCCCTTGATCTGGGACATCCAGCCCCCAGAACTTGGAGACGGTGAATGCCTGTTGCTGAAGCTACCCAGTTGGCGGTCCTTTGCTACGACAGTGCCTACTTAGGAAACTAACACAGGAACCATCTCCAGTTGCTTACTAGGAACTGTCTGGATGCTAGTTTGAAAGAGTTTCTAGAGCCATACCAGGCTAGCAGGAAAGAGACCCATGATCAAACTGGTAAGCTCTTCCATGAATGTGGGGTGCAGAAATTATTCAATTTAGAGTGAGCTAACCTGCTCAAGCATGAGACTCCAGCACATTGTGACTTTGTGATGGCAACAGGGGTCACAAAACTTGTGAACTGGTGAACTGATGGGCAGGATTGCCAGGAGGCCCACCTAAGGGCTTCTCTGAAGGGTACAGGATGGAGAGTGGAGAGCAAGGGTGGCAACTGCCTGGATACTGGTCTCCAGCCTGGCTGGTGATGAAGCGATCAGCCCTCCCTAATAACGGAGCGCTAGCAACTACTGAAAGAATGCCAAGTCTTGAACAAAATGACAGCACCTTAATATTTTACTAGATGTCAACTTCCCTTTCAATGAGTTTTTTTGAAGTTTGCTATATGAAGACCATAAGGTCTGCTTTTCCCAAATCTGCTGAGTATTGTGGCATCTCTTCGCCTCTAGCAGAGTATCATAAGATTCCAAAGTCTTGCTAACTAGAAGGCATTTCCCAGAGGTCTCAGTGTGCATTAGTGTAAGAGAAAGCCTGAAATATTGATGAAAAGGTGAAGAGATGTGGGTGTAGTCACTGCTTTTGGCAGCTAGAGCCTCTCTTTTATTCCCTTCATGCTGGCAGATTCAACAGTAAACTTTATATTATAAACTCTGAGTCATTAGTGTGTGCATATATACCCATGTGTGTATCTGAATTTGTTTAAGTGTTCAGCATGCTGGGTGCTCTGAGGAACACCATTCCAATTTGGAAGGAAAAGAGCAATTTCGCTGTAGGCACTGGTTAACTCAGCAGGTGCCCCACTCAGCAGGAATGGTGAGATGCCATCTGAAGTGACTTCAGAGACAGTGACCGTGAGTGAGGAACCTGGAGAAGAGTGAAATGAAAAGACAGTGTATCTATTGTTTATGTAACCAACACCCCAAAAGTAGTGGCTCAAAATAACAATGATTTTACTTGTTCATGATTAGGTGGGTCAGTAATGTGAGCTGGGATCAGCTGGGTGGTTCTTCCATGCACCCAAGGTCATTCAGGGGGCTGCAGTCAGCTGTCAGGTCACCGAGGGCCAGGGTGATGTAGGGGACCTCAGCAGGGGTGACCCATCTCTGCTCCACAGGCTTTATTACAAGGTGGTGGAAGAGTTCCCAGCAGCCAGAGAGGACTAGACCAACTGCACACACACTTCTCAGGCCTCTGTTCCCACCCCCCTTGCTAATGTCCCAAGGTCAGAGCCCGGAGTCAGTGTGGAAGGGGACTGCACAAAGGCTTGGTACACAAAGGCATGCTACTCTGGGGGCCTTCGGTGTAAGAATCTTCCACAGGTTGCTTTTCTGAGAACCTTTGTAATCTGTCCTGAGACTCTGAAAGGTAAAATTTGCCAACGGCTCGGAGGTAGGCTCAAGGGCTGGTGAAATTCTTATCTTTGTTACTTTCCCATCTATACACACAGGTAAGTAGGCCTGGGAAACTCCAATTATTAACCTTGAACAAATCCCTTAATCTCTGAGACTCAGTTTCCCATGGGGTTACGGTAAGGATCCCCTGAGCTCCCCCAGCCTTTTGTGAGACATGCAAAGTTCCACACGTAAACAGATGCTCTTCTATCAGCCAAGATAAGCTGTGAGGGAAACCCGAAGCTGGTGCACAGGGAAATGTACAGATATTCAATGAGAAAATAGAGCTCCAGGTGAGTGGGCTGTTTAAATCCTTTTAAAGTTCATCGACTTATTATTTTTTATTTATTTATAATCCTCACATGAGGATATTTTTAATCAATTTTAGGGAGAGAGAGGGAAAGAGAGAGAAATAGAGGTCAGTTGCCTCCCGCACATGCCCCGACAGGGTATCAAACCCACAACATACTAAGCGCCCTGACCAGAGATTGAACCTGCGACCTTCTGTGCTTATGGAACGACAATCCAACCAACTGCGCCACCAACTGGTACTGTTTAAACCATTTTTTTTTAAAGATTTTTATTTTTATTATTTTTAGAAAGAGGGGAAGAGAGAGAGGCAGAGAGGGAGAGAAACGTCAATGTATGGTTGCTTTTCACCTGCCTCCAGCCACAGACCTGACTGGAGACCTGGCTTGCAACCTAGTTATGTTGCCCTGGCTGGGAATCAAACCTGTGACCTTTGGGTTCACAGGCCAGCGCCTTATCCACTGTGCTACCAGCCAGGGCCTAAACCATTTTTTTTTTTTTTTAAGCTCACAAGGCCTTTCGGTTCCAGGTAACATTAAGTTAGCCTTGGTCTGTTTCTCGCTCCCCAAGACCAACACAGAGAAGACAAATTTTGTATTTGTTTCACACACCTGCCTGGCCTTTTGCTCTAACCCTAAATCATTTCTCTGTCTCACATGCAACTTGCTCTCTCTCGCCTCGATGAGCCTCAATCCAGCTGAGGTGTCTCCACCTGAGGGTGTCTGATGGTTACACTCTGCGTGGATCCCAGCTCAGCCACCCATCAAATATCACCAAGTCCTTTTTATGTCTCTGGCACGGCACTAGGACCTGGTAACACAAGATGAATGAGGCATAGCTTGTCCTCTGGGAACTCATGGACTAATGATGAGATAGATGGATAAGCAGGAAACAGTACTATTATTGTGGGCTATGAAAGAAAAATGTGCAGTTATTCAACAAACATGTTAATGATTCCTTACTCTGTGCATGCCTTATCTGGTGTGAAACACAGAAATGAATAAAACATCTTTCTATTTTTATAAAATTATTCCTCACCTCAGGATATGTTTACTGATTTTTAGAGAGAGGGGAAGGGACAGAGAGAGAAATATTAATATGAGAGAGAAACATCGGTCAGTTGCCTCCCATACATGCCTGACTGGGGATCAAACCCTCAACCTAGGTATGTGCCCTGACTGAGAATCGAACCAGCAACCTTTTGCTGTATGAGATGATACTCCAACCAATTGAGCTACCCAACCAGAGAAAAACATCTTTCTATTTTAAAGAAGTATCTAGAGAAAGAGCTGGGTAAGTCAGCAATCACCATGTAGGAATACGGAAGTAGGCATGAGGTTCACACGGGAGCCGAGAATAAGTATCTACCTTAGTCCTCTACCCCGAGGTAAGCGGTCACTCAGCTGGCACCCTGCAAACGAGCCAGCCGGACAGTGGGGGTTTACTGTCCAGGGTCCTCCTCCCCTAAGCTACGGAGAGACTTGGAGAAACAATACGAAGAGAGTGAGCTTTACACTGTAGAATGTCTGTCCCGTTGGCAATCTGAGCACGCTGGGTGAAATGCCACAGATGAGATTTTCCATCTAACCCACTCACCTGACAGCAACAGCTGTAGAATGCACATTCAGTGTCTTTCTGGAGTCTTAAAATACTTGAGTGGTGGGCAGGGCAGGCCCTTTCCCCTGGTCCCTGAAATGAAACAGAAAAGATGTGCCCACCCAGCTGGGCAGTCCCAGTGCCTGAGGCGAGGCCAGTCTTGAGTGAGAAACTCAGCACTCTCGTTGCTTTGACTCACGACCTTTCTGAGGTCCCTCAGCACTACTCTTCTCCACCAGACACCCTGCTGGTGCTGACCCAGCCTCTGGGCATCATAGCCAGCAGGCTTGGGGACTCTCAGCCCCCCAGCTTCTTGGCATAGCCCTGACACTTTGAGCTGTTCCAGTCCTTTCTTATTCGGAGATTAAATCTCCATCCCTGGCGCCCCTCTCCACAGGAGCCGGAGGGCCAGGCATGTGCTGAATTCCAGCCCTGAAGCAGGGGGCCTGGGAAGCCTTTCTGCGTCACTCTCTCGCCAGGTCAAGGCTTGGAAACGCAGCTCTGCATGCCTGGCCCTGGATGGCTGGGGGCAGGTGGCCTCTGTGCCTGCAGCGACTTCTGCACAGCAGAGCAGTTTCCTCATACCTGAGCCGTCCTCAGCCGCACGCCCCACTCTGGGCTGAGCTCATGATTTAAGGCCAGCGCGCCCGAGGAGCTGGCTGTGACTCAGGACAGGAAGGGCAGACGTGGCGCCACGCACCCCAGCACCCGGTGCACGTGGGAAGGGACCCCTCCCCTCGCCATGGCGTCCCTAGGGCAGATCATCTTCTGGAGGTAGTGCACACGTCTCTCCTTACAGGTGAAGGGAACTGGGGTGGTTGGGGGCTCCCCACCTGATCCAGCATGGGGCTGGCAGGAGCCTGGCCGGACAAGAACCTAACTGAACTTGACTTCATACCACACCGCAGCCGCCCGCGGTTCAGGGTTAGGCTGGTTTTCTGCTGCAGAGGACTGACACCCGCTGGGACGGCTGTGGGTCGAGGAGTGCGTGGGCTCCACTGGGTGCTCCAGCCAGACATCAAGGCTCTTGTGGGGACACCTAGGAGGAGGGCATGGATGCCTAACAGGAAGGAAGGGAATCCATGACAGGATGGGTGGGATGCAGGGGGACCCTCTAAACAGCTCCAGGCTGAGTGAGGGCACTATGTCTGCACTGACACTTCTCTGGGGGGAGCGTGTCTCTGTCCTGCTGAGTAGTCGCTCTCATGCCCCTCCTCCGCTCCCCAGCTCCAGAGTGGGGTCTCTAGTCTTCCTGGGGGCTCCTTGGAGAGGAGACCCCTGCTGCTGCTGCTGCTGAGAAAAGAGGCCTGTGTAGGAGGCCAGAGTCAGCCCACCCTGGGGCTGGGAAGCGGTTAAGAGAGGCAGACAAACAACAGGAGTGGGCTGTGTAAAATGCGGGCTGGAGCTCTCCACGCTGCTGGGGAAGGGTTTGTGGGAACAGCCCTGCGCCCCAGAGATGAAGAGTGAAGGAAGCCCCAGGCCCGCCTGTTGCCCCTCTATCTTAGCTTCCTCTAGTCGCCGTACCCCTCAGGACGTCACCTACCTCTCCGGAAGGAAAGAGACAGATGGAAAGTGAAGGAAGGGTCGTCCTGAAATGGTTGGTGATTCAATGTCATCACAACTCCGGAAGGTTGGGTTGTTCCTTGTCCTTCCCGGTGAAAGGAAAAAAAAGGGACAGAGGAGAGGAAACCTCAGGCTAACGGAAAAGCCCATAGAGGGCTGAGAGAATGTTACTTCCCGGCAGCAGCCTAGAAAATCCTCTTCCCTAAAACAAAACGTCAGCTCCCTCCACGTCCGCCTGAACCAGCAGGCGTGCAGCGGGCGCTGGGGGACTGCGCTGTGGCTTCGCGCGCCCTGTGAGGCCGCTCCGCTCACTGGAAAAGCAGCAGGTGTGTGTGGGTGGGGGACGGCTTTCATTTGGACTCTTCTACCCGGCAAGAATGTCCCCCAAAAGCACTTACATCAGTGGGACTGGTGTTTGGCCAGCACCTTCGAGCTCCCTGCCCTGGGCTGGGTGCTTTACTGTAGCCTTCTTTCATCCTCACAACCCTGAGTGGGTTGATTATCACCTCAGAGACGTTAAGTCATGTGCTCCAGGCCACACAGCCTGTATGTAAGAGGCAGGGCAGCCTCCAGCCCACCCCGCCAGGCCTTGGTCCCAGCGATGCAGGATGCCCCTGCATCAAGTGGCTCTGTTGTTCCAGGACCATTTGTGGGCTCTCTGATGATGCACCACAGCCAGTCGGACTGGTTTGGCAGGAGGAATAGCAGGAGGTGGGTGTTCAACATGTGGGTCCCCTGCCCTTCAGAAACCCACTGGGATTGACAGAGTCCTGTTGTTGGCCCCAGGTGAACCGCAAGTTCAGCAGCTCCCTTGCGCAGAGGCCACTCGAAGAGTGGCAGTGGGTAGGCCTGGTGGGAGGCAGGGTTTGTCGGAAGGAAGCAGGTGGAGCCTAGCTGGGGGGACCTGGTGTCCACACTTGGCCCCAACAAATCCTCTGTCTTTGCCATTATTTCCTTAATTCATAACAATACTTGAGGTAATCATGGCCATTGGTGGTGCAGGAGAGCTTTTGAGAGGTCCTGCCAGGCTCTGTGGACCCAGTGGGTTGTTCTCCTAATAATTCCTAGCAAGCTTACACCCTTCAAATCTCATGCTCGAGTGCATGCCACTCGGGGATGGAAGGCTGGAGCGCTGCTTCCACTGTACCTGCCCTTTGTGGTACATTTGCAGGCTGTGTGGTCAAAACTCTATTTCCCCTTTGCCATTGTGGCAGTCAGTGGGCACAGCCCTTCCCCTATGGAACATTTGTTGAATGTCTGCTAGGAGTCCAAGGGTGGACAGGTCATGATCCTTGCTCTGAAAGGGACAAGTTATGATCCCTGCTCTAGTCAACAACATTAACTGAGCACTTACTATGTGCTGGGCACCGCACTGGGTAGTAGGGCAAGGATGGCTAAGACACTGGCAAGGTTATGGGCTAACAGAGAGAAAGGCTACCAAACAGGTCATTCTACAATACCATTCATAAATCATGAGACAATCAGGGCAGGAGGCACTTCCCTAACTTGAGGTTTTGGAGATGGTTTCCTGAGCTAGGTAATAGCTGGACCAAGTCTTTTTGGAGGGGTGGAGGTGGGGGCTAAGTCTTGAAGGATGAATTGGCCAGATCCAGGGAAAGAAAGGTGGGAAGGACACTCTAGGCAAAGGAACTGGATAGGATAGGATACGATAGGATAGGATAGGATAGGATAGAATAGAATAGAATAGGACAGAATAATAGAATAAAACTCATGAACTACCTACCATGGGTGCTGGAAAGCTACAAGCTCCTCTCTCATCATCAGAGCATCAAGTTTTAGGCAAGGAGAGCGGAAATGAGGCTGTGGAAGCTGAGCCAGGCCATGCTGGACCTTATCGACCAGACTTATGGCTGATGATGAACCACCGAAGGCGCTCAAGCAGGGGAATGCTGCTGGGTTTCATCTCTGGGCCACTACAGAGGCACCGTGGGGGATGGCTGTGAGGACAGAGAGCAGGCAGCAAGGAGAGCGGCAGGGAAATGGTAGCAGGGATCTAGAGGAAGACAACCCATTTAAGAACCATTTAAGACTTAAAATTGGTGACATTTGATAAATGAACGGAGGGGCAGGTAGCTGAGGAGGAGGCGTGGGGTGGAAGCTGGAAGACCTCATGTTTCTAGCTTGGGCAGAGTGAGCTGGGGAGGGAGAAGAGATAAGAGTTAACTTAGGTACATGCTGACTCTGAGGGTCCCCTGGGATCTCCAGGTGGAGATGCTCAGTGGGCGCTGGAAGGCTTTACGGATGAAACTGGGCGAGGTCAGGCCTGGAGACATCAGTCTGAGCTTATGACCTGTGGTGTCTCTGCGGAGAGGAGGGGTCTGGGATGGGAAACTCAAGAACACCAACATTGAATGGTGGACAGATGAAGCAGAGTCCAACGAAGCTGGGAGTAAATGGCGGGAGTCAGGAATAGACCAGGAAAGTCTCATGGGCACAGATGGAGCAGTTTCACGCTGCTCACAGGGCTGGTGGGGAAGCCACACAGGCCGGTCAATCCTGGCACTGACGGGGAGATCCCATCCAGACAAAACTGGCCTATGCAGCATTTAAGCAGAACTAGTGTGGCTTTGCTCAGAAAGTGAGGAAGACATGCTACCAAGTAGTCCCTGCACCCAAATGAGATGAAGAAGGTGCAAAGGTCTGTAAGTCTAGGCTGAAGGAGGGCTCCTGGAGGCCCAGTCAGCATGGATTTCCAATTGCTATTCTGCCATCCTTCTTGCCTGCCTTCCTTCCATCTTTCCCTGATTATTTCCTTCCTTCCTTTTCCCTCGATTCTTCATCTGTCCCACTCTGGCCCTTCTATCTGAAGAGAGTTCTTCGGAGCATTTAAAACTGGGAGAATGACCCGTGACAATAAGATTGATGAACACAGGTCAAAGGAAGAAAGCCACAGGGTGGAGAAGGAGCAGGAACCCTTTTCCCAGAGAAAGGCGGATGAAGCAGAAAATGAGGAAGGCTAGAACAAGGAAGGCTCAGGGAGCTTTGCTCATCTGGGGATCTTGGCTTCCCATTGCCCCCAGTTTTCAAGCTGCCTAACCTCAAGTAAGTTACTACTAATAGTACCTATTCCATAGGGTTGTGGTGAAGGCTAACAGGGTCAACACATGAAGAGAGTTCAGAGCAGCATCTCATACATGGTTCACCTTTATGTGTTAGTTATTCTTATTCGGTCATTCCCTTCCACTGTATTTACAGAACAACGTGACTTGGTGGGAGGGAGAGAAATGACAAGTTCAACAGCAGCTGCTGGTTTAAGGGACTTGTGTGTCCAAATTCAGGGAGTCCAGTGGACTTTTCTAGTCCTTGTTCTAGGAGAAATGGGAAAATTCTTGCTGACTCAGGTGGCAACACTCACTCGAAACTCAGAGTGCTTTGTGTTCATGCAAAGTAAAGTGAGCTGAAACAGAAAAACAAACTAACAAAAACCCTCAAAGTGCAATCTCCTGACCAGCAGCAGGACATCACCTGAGCCTGTAAGAAATGCAAGTTCCCAGGCCCACTGAATCAGAAATGGGGGGCGTGAGGCAGAGTGCGGTGTCCACTGCATTAGTGGCCTCTCTGGGCTCTTTGACTCCTCAGGGGAAGCACAAGGATTTAATCCATGCAGAGATAAGTTTCACCTGGGATCACTTATCATTCCACATTTCTCCAGAAATGTGCTCAAGAGGGAACAGATGGGCCTTGATGAAAACAAAGGAAAGAACATGAATTTCCTGCAGGTAAGAAACCCAGGTTGTATTTCTCTGCTAGCTTTCCACAGTCCCAAACCATCTGCCTGGAATGTTTCAGATTTACACGCCCTTCGCTTCCAAACGCCTTCCCAGACGGCAGGCACCTTCCCTTTCTCTTTCTGCAGATTTAGGGTGACAGTTTTCAGAGAACAAAAATCATGACACATTTCAGAAATAGAGACAGCATCCATAAAATTTAGAGGATTTTAACTATCTCATTTAGCTTCCTATGGGCTGCTCATGTATTCTCCCCTCCCACCCCAAATGGCAATTTCTCACCTCTCTTCAGTCCCCCAGCCTCTGATGATTATCTTGCTTTATCCTTCATGGAGCAAATGGGAGCCTGAAGACAGGTGCTCCTTCACCTCTTCACTTCCAGTACTGTCTGCTACCGTCCTCTGCGCCCTTTCTCTCTGCCTCCCTTCCCGGACCAGAGGAGGAGCTTCGATCCTACCAAAGGGCAATCCCTCTGCGCCCCAGGTCCACCCCAGCTCCTGTGCTCCAAGCCAGCACCCCGGTCTCCTTCCATCGCTCTATTACCCTCGTCAGCTTGCGACCTATATGTCAATGTTTTCTTTCTTAACAGAAAAGCCCTCTCTCGGCCCCATGAGCTCTCCAGCCTGGTCCCCCCCCCCCCCACTCTTTGCTTTTCTCAGCAAACGTGTTGACAGAGCTGTCTGGAGTTGTGATCTTACGGGGTGTGGCAGAGCGGGGTGATGAGGTTCCCAGCACAGAGGGGGCCACGCTGCCTGGCTGCTCTCTCAGCTCTGCCTCTTTCTATCCAGTGTTCCTCGTGTGTACGATGGGGATGATATTAGCATTCATATCACAAGAGTATAAGATTCATGTAATCATTCCCTGGAAAGGACAGTCTGACACTGCTGGCTGCTGAGGGGCTGTGGGAGTATCATCCATAGCAAGACTAGGCAGACACTTCCCTGTGGACCCGGCTTTATGACAAAAGCTAAATTCCCCAGTCAGCCCACAAAAGCCTATAGTCCATTCTCAGCTGTCATCGCGTGCTTCGGAAAGCAATGTTCTCTGCTACTTTCCCTTCCCATTGTAAATGTACACTATTTCTCACATGCGGGGGTTGAATAGGTTTCTGAAGCCTTGCTGAAAATCAAGTCATCATCTATAAACAGCGCTGCTGTAGAATCCTGTTTACATAACCAACTAAAGCTTTCTGTTAAACATAGAAGATATTCACTAGGGACTGGAAGTGCCTGTAGATTTGGGGATCTAAGTGGATGGCTGGTCCTTCATCTGGATGGGACTATTCAAGAGATAAATGCTTTACTCCTTTTAAGCATTTGACCCTACCCAGCTCAAAAAGATGGCCAGAGGAACATAATGTACCAAACTCCTGGCTGGTATCTGCTGCTTGAGACTATTATCCTACCCACAAAGAATGAGGATGGGGGATACTGGGATTTTCCCAGAGGATATTCTGGTATGGACCCAAAGCTTAGGGAGCAACTGGTTTTCTGGTTTTTTGTTTGTTTGTTTTTGTTTTTCATTGTGAGACACTAGAGTAACACCTAAAGACATTTTTTAAAAAGGAAATGACTTTTTTCCACCCTTTTCAAAGCCAACTGCAAATAATTTTTACACAGTTTACTAAGAGTGTGTGCATCTTTTCATATTTGCTTTTTCCATTGAACCTAGGTGTGCTAAACTAAGATGTTTCAAAGCATTTTTACAGCTAAAATAATCCTTGCACCTTAATACTGCAACAACTTATATTGTAACATGCATCTCCATTCTCTTACTCTGTTGGGAAGTGCCCCACTGGGCCATTGTACCTGGAATCTCAGCCCCATGGCCTGACAGAATTCCTCCATCTGCCTATTTCTCATTAGCCCACTGCAGCAGAACCCCATGGGCTCCAAGCTACACGCATGATTCAGGCACCCAACAGCCTGTGTTTAGGTATCTGAGACAGTGAGCCCCAGACACTGCTGCAAGAGAATTTCTGCCAGCAGAGTTCTGTACTCCAGCAAGGCTGGACGTCCTGGGCAGTATTGGACTGGACCGCATGAAACTGTCAACGCTCAATTGATTTCAACCAATGAAAATTATTTCAAATCATTCAACCTAGTATATACTCCTCTGGGACATTCACTATGCAGTGAGCATGGTCAAGTCCTCGAATTAAAGAAATCTATTTGATTGTGATTGACCCAATGTTAGGAAAGTGTACTCCTTTAAAAAATAATACTTATTAATATACATCAGGCTATGCTTTTGAAAACTAGGGGCTGTAGTAATTACAAAAGAACAGAAGTTGTGAATAGAAATAAAAGCACTTTAATGTGGGAGCCCAGGGCAGTACCTAGGGCTGAGCAAAGGCCCAGGGGCGAAGAGGCAGGCTGGTCTTTTCCTTCCCAGGCATGCCTGCCTGCTCACCTTTGATAATCAGTCATCACATTTTTCAGAGCTTCCCCCTCTACACTAATTCCTCCACAATCAACCTCCCTCCAAACAGGCTGTTTTGTAAATGGCCTCTGCCCTTTTCTCCCTTAGGAAAGTGTCAGGAGGATTCACGGGGTGACATCAACAGCTCGCCCCTTAGTCCTCAAATGATAGGTACTAAATAAACAGGGGTATCATTATGCCTGCCATCTCATTATTATAATTATTAATTGGTTCATCTTTTCAGGATATCATTATCATCCTAGTTCATGGTGTTCATCTAATTTGCTTACAGTGGCGAGGCGAGCTAAGCTAACGTGGGTGCAGGGAGGAGGCTCACCCTGGCTGCTGGTGCCCCAGGGAGTGTCTTACGTACTCGGTAAGGAACGCAGACACGCAGCCAGCACTAACTCCTGCCAAGATTTGGGGGGAAATGTGGCAAATTTTGTATCTAACCCTCCCACTTTTTTCCCATTTTTGAGGTTTTCTAATGTCTTAGCTTCCTTCTTATTTACTGTCCAAAGCTACACTCATGAAAGTAACTAAAATGCACATTTATACCAGGTATCAATGACTAATGACAGAAAATATTATACTATCTATACATTTTAATCGGGAATAAAATCGAAGGATTAGTTCTTAGTTCTAGAGTCTCACTTATTGTCAAGCTAAAAGTGAGGGTTATTGTGGGGTGCAGAAAGCCCACAATAGCAAAACAGAGGCTAGTTGCTTACCTTCCTCCTAAATCTGCCTTTTTATGGAGCGACAGGGAGACAGTAGAATTGTCACAGACTCTTCTTTCCCCACCCAACTTGTCTGGAAAATCCTTGTGGTTCCTGCTAAGTCTCTTCACCCTCCAACTCACAATTATGAAATCTGTGAAGTAAGCCATGCAGGTAAGACTGAAAGGATGTCGGAGAAAGGAGAGAGAGGGTAGTTGGGTTTGATAGTAAATATTAGGGTTTGAGGGAGAAGGGACTAGGGAGTGGATTTCTGAGAGAGTTTTGAGGATATTTCAAGAAGGAAAATGCTTGGGGAGCTTTCCGGTGTTTTCCTTACTCTTTCATAATCCCATGTTTCATGTTGGCATTGGGAGCTGGGGGAAGTATAGAAGCTGGGAAAGAGGATTTTTTAAAAAAGTTTTGTTGTACACTATCCACATAATGCCTTTTGATGTTTTCCTAGCTATCCATTGGTTTTTAAATTTTCTGTTGCATTGGTATTTCTTTGAGTGTGACATTGTCAAAAACTGGGCCCTAAGATATTTGGGGCTTTATATAGGTTAGAATAAGACCATGTCTCTGAAGCTAGACACTACTTAAGTATAATAATTAAGAGCTAACCTCTAAACCTGTATTATATTTAGTTGACAATTTTAATTGTTTACACAAAATCTTCCCCAAGTGTAATTTAAGGAGACACAACCCTGAAATAAAAATATGGGTTGCCTCATGAATGTATTTTAATTTAGTAAAAGATGTTTCAAAATCAGATGAACTCAGTCCTGCATTTATCAAACACCTAGGATGAGTCAGGCACTATGTCTGACACTTTGGAGAGTAAATGTGACTGATATATTGATCCTGCATGGCCGATAGTGAAATTTTATTCTTATCTTCCTCTAACCTTTTAAAGGGCACCCGGTAGGGAAACGCACAGTGACACTTCTGATGAAAACTGAGCCTCTCCTTCAGCTGATGGATGTCCCCTCAGCTCCTGGTTCTCGGAAGGAGCACTTCACACATTACTCTCAGTGTTCAAGTCCCTCTTCCAGGTATCCCTGTTGGTTAGGACTTACTATGGCTTTGGGATATCTGGCCTGCTGGACAAGCTCACATATTCCTTCCATCATAAAAGAGCCGTGACCTCCAAGTGCAGCTCTGTGTTCTCCACACTGCTACCCACCCCCCATCTCTCTCTCTCTCTCTCTCTCTCTCTCTCTCTCCTCTTCTGGACCATATTACATTTCTCAAGTATAACTTAGGCTCTAGGCCATGGTGTCCCCACCACACCCCAACTTTGTGCTTTGTATCTGTGTGTTGGTTGGTGGGTGGGGCAGGAGTATGCCCTGACAGCCTGACAGCACAGAAAAAAAAAATTCTCTAAAGAAATAGTTTCACAAATCTCTCCCTACCTTAAGCCCCCATGCTTTTTAAAGATTTTATTTATTTAATTTTAGAGATAAAGGGAGGGAGGGAGGCAGAGAGGGAGAGAAACATCAATGTACAGTTGCCTTTCACCTGCCTCCAGCTGGGGACCTGGCTGGAAACCTGGTTTGCAACCTGGTTGTGTCCTGACTGGGAAGTGAACCAATGACCTTTGGGTTCACAGGCTTAAGCCCTTTTTAATACGCTTCATCTGATGGAGGTGGCTAAGAATCATGGAACTGGATGTCAAAGATCCCCTTTTGAAACTCTGCATAGTAATGTGGTATCTTGCTTTAGTATACAGCATCTATTGTATGTTAGAATTTCACTTAAAACTTTAAATTTGATATCCCATTGCACAAAAATAAAAAATATAAGTCCCTGTTCTTGAGAAATTTAGAGGAAGCTAAAAGAGATGCAAATGTGTAAAAACATCATTTCAATATGATGTGACAAGAACTGTGATAGAGAAATGCACAGGAGACAATGCCGATTCAGAGACAGACTCTGACATGCTATGCCACTGTGTGTCCCTCAAAAATTACCTAGAGGAAGGCATACAGGAAAGAATAAAGCATCTGTATAGCTTACAAAGTGACAAGAGGAGCTGAGAGAATGTGATATCTTCTTGGGAACTTCATGCTTTGGAGCAAATGCTAGTGACTGTCTCCCTTGTGACTCAAGGGCCTAAAGAGATAATTAAGTTATAAGTTCTTGGTAATACAATATAATTGGTTAAAGTGAGGAGGAAAAGGATCCTTTTTTAAGGGTTTGAAAGGAGGCTCAGGAACCCTGGCAGCCAAATGTAAAATGGTAATCCTCTCTGAACATGCCTTGAGGTATTGCAGAAACAGGGCTGTCCCGGGGCCTGGACCACTCAGGAGGGTCTCCTCACTGTGCTCTCAGCTCCACGGTGTCAGTAGAGAGGACATCGGGACAGACACAGCCACAGACATTAGAAGTGGAGAGGGAGAGGAAGGGCCCTTCTCATCCTCTGTATTCTTTCTCCCATCCAATTCTTTTTTCTTCTTTGTAAAATAAATACTTTGCACTCTCCCAGCCCTCAATGCTCACATGAAACATGGCATTATAAAATTGCAAGGAAAATACTGCAAAAGAGTCTGGTAGTGAACTTCCTCTAATGCTGCTAAGGCAAAGAAGGGAGCTGTGGCCAGTTATGGCCTGGGCCCAAGTTTACACTGCTGAGCCCCAGAACCCTAGAGATGGCCCAAACAGGTCCAATCCACCGTCCACCCGAGAGCGCCAGACCACGGCTGTGAGCCGCAGAGTCCACAGGGCCATTGTCATTTCAGTAATTTTACCTATTGTCCCACCAAGCCATTGAAATATCCCAGAAATTCAGTTAGGAACCCAGAATATATCTTTTAGTCTTCTCACACTGGAAGTGACACATGTGACCACTGTCAAGCCATATTTCCCACATTTGGAAAGAGCACCCCCATAACCAGAGGCCACCTTGGAGCAATGAAGCAGCATTTCATGCAGGAAATGCCACTTAGGCATTGCCCAGGGCTCCTTCTACCCAGCAGGTTCTGACTCTGAGGGCAGCCCTCAGAAGCCTCATCTGGGTAGCAGGGATGTTGCCCAGATGGAAAAGGACCAACAGCCCCTGTCATTCTTGCCTCTTCTTCCAGGCCTCCTGTCTGTGTGCCACAGCCTCAGTGGCCTTTCCCAGGTTTCTCAGCTCCAGTGACCCCTGGAACTATTGCACTTGACTTAAATGTGACAAATTGTTTCTAACTTGGTTTTAGATAAAATATACCTAGAAAGGGGGAGGATGCTAAGAAACATTGTAAGTACTAAATTAACCAAGTTTCTTATCCTAACTTGTTCAATGAAAGCCAAGATTTGACTTGGCTGGTGCAGCTGAAAGGGTGCCAGCTCTGGTTCCTTTCCTCGTTTCCACCTTGATGGTGAGAGGCAAGACTAGTCAGTTTTGGAACAATGGAAAGTCGGGAGGCCCTGATCCCATGCCCACCATGCTTCTCAGTCCCTAACACACTCCACCTCCATGTGTAGCAGCCCCTGGGTAGCAGGAAAGGGAATTCACATTTTCAGTGCATTTTCCAGGCGCTAACAGAAATTATACACATCATGAAGAAAGGCACCAAGTAAAGAGGACAGTTCTGTCCCTGGCCCTCCAATATTCCTGGCCTTGACCTCAGAAATAATGCCCCGAGCATCAGAAAGATGGTAGCAGTGTCCAGCATTATAAAATCATAATGCTAAACAAAATTTAAAAAGCATACACAAGTTAAAATAGAACACGCTTCTTTCTAGTTATCCTGATTGTAAGTTTCTAGATAAGTTCATTGAATCTTAACTGGGATCTCTGGCCCCTTTTTGTGAGTCTGTTGGTCAGGTGTGAGAAGGATGGGTTGCCACCCCTGTTTTTTTAATGCCATAGGACAAGCTGAGGGGGCCTAGTGGGTCACCCAGTGCTCCCTGGGCTTCCGGTTACGCTGCGCCGGCCAGGGGAGCTTCCTCTGGTCGGGCTCTTGAAGTTCCTGAGAGCCTGGACTCCTGAGCAATAAAACTTTATCTGTGACATTTTCCCCAGGTTGTTTAACATGCCTGAAACCAATTCTCTGGGTGATTCTACCCTGTGGGGAAATGATACATCTCACATTTAAGTTTTTTTAATAAAAGATTTTATTTATTTTTATTTTCACCAGAGAGAAGGGCAGGGAGGGAGGCAGAGAGGGAAAGAAACATCAATGTATGGTTGCCTTTCACCTGCCTCCAGCTACAGACCTGGCTGGAGACCTGGCTTGCAGTCTGGTTATGTGCCCTGGCTGGGAATCAAACCAGTGACCTTTGTGTTGGCAGGCCAATGCCTTATCCACTGTGCCACCAGCTAGGGTCACGGTTAAGTTTTTATAGCATCATCTAGGAATCTATTGGGCATGAAGTCTTCATGGTGAGGGCTGCTCTCTCTCCATATTACATCAGCGCCTAGAGCACCTGCTGGTTCTGTAGACATAATCTGTATCACCCATTTCCTTTTCTTTTAGCACTTTAAAGATATAATTCCATCATTTTTCTGGCTTCCCTTGTTGCTTTGAGAAGTAAGCTATTATACTAGTCTAATTGTCATTCCTTTCTGGGTAATCTGTCTTTTCTCCCACTGCTTTTAAGATTTTTGCTTTGTTCTTCTTCAGTTTCACTGTGAAGTGCCACGTAGATTTTTTATTTACCCTACTTATGATTCATTGAGATTCCTGAATCTGAATATTGGGATCTGTCACTAATACTGAAAAATACCTAGCCTTTTTCTTTTAATTTATTGCCCCTCTCTCTCTCTCTCTGTATTCTGTCTTTTTGAACCACTAGTTAGATATAAATATTAAAAAGTTTCATTTTAGTCTTAATGTTTCTTACCCTGTCTTTAATATTTTAAAGAGTTAATATTTTAACTCTTTTGTTTAAATGCTTTCTTTCAGCTGTGTCCAATCTAGGCCTCAATATGTCCAGTGAGTTTTCAATTATTTATTTTTCATTCCTTAAATTGAAATTTGTTTGGTGGTTTTTCAAATCTTTAGCTGGTCATTTTTCTTGTTTGTTTGCTTTGTTTTTGTATTTTCCATCCTTCGTTCCTTACTGAGCTTCCATTCCCTTACTCATCCACTTTGACACAATAAAAAGGCTTAATTTATATTTGTATCCAAAGATTTCAATATCTGAAGCCTTTCATTCCAACTCAACTGCTTGTTTCCTTTGTTCATGGTACCTTTTTCCTTGTGTACTTAGTTTTTGTTTATTTGTTTGTTTGTTTTTTTAATGGGCTTATATTTTGGGAAGTTTTATCTGCTGAACTTATTTGAAGCCTGGGTGGAGAGTGCATTTCTTCAGAGATTATTTGAATTTTACCAACTAGGAAGCCTTTAAATTTAATTCTTGGTTTGGGGTTCTTCAGGATCCCCTGAATTCAGACCTCAAATCTCAGGAATGTGTTTCTCTTCACCCAGAACTAAGACCAAATGAAGCTGTTGTCCTTTAAGGGGTGGGTGGTTCTAGCTCATGTGAGTCAGATTCTTTACCTTGTGTGGCCACTTAGCCTTGTCTCTGATCATCTGCATGGCTCTTCAGACAAAACCTTTTGTCGCTGGAAGTCACAGAAAGCCACTGTGTTCAGCACTCTCTCACCTGTCTGTAATCACATCATTGCTTCATTTTTAGCCTCTGCAAGTATCCTTAATTTTCTTGTTGGCAAAACCAATTGTTCAAAACCTGAGTGGGATTTTGTTTTCTTTATTCAGTATTTTAAGCATTTTTAGTAAGATTATTATTTGTTTTAAAGATATTTCTGGGCACTATTGCTAAAATTTGAAAATTTCATTCCCTGCAAAGTTCCTTTTTTCTTTTAGAGGGATGCCCCTAAAAGAGTCATTTGTGGAGAGAAATGATGGAAAGGACTGAAGTTGAGCAAGAACTAGAGCACAGATGTTATCAATTAATTCTTCCTCCACATTTCCTCCTTGACTCCAGCCAACCAGGTATTCTCCTATTTCCAACCCTTGAAGGCATTTTGTAGGAATTCATCATGTCAGCCAGATGACACATTCCACAATTTCATACAAGAGAATTTTTCTTTCAGAAGATAAATCACAATTTCTCCGTAAGTGGTGCTCAAAAGTTAAGAATGTGTTAGTTTCCCTTAGTAATGCAAGATGGATATTCAACTTACTCATTAATTCAACAAGTTTTAAATACTATCTACTAGATGCTCCAAGGGAAGCATTCTCTGAGATGGAACATTTATTCAGCACACATTTATTAAGTTCCTACCATGTTGTAAAAACTGGAAAAACAGCATAAACCAAGCATAGAGGCAAGAAACAGCCTGCTATCTAGTTTCAAATAGATGGAGCATGGAGGTAGGGGGCCAGAAATGGGAAAAGAAATGGGATAAAGTAATTATAAATTTATGCAAACTGCTTATATCTATATTCAAACTCTTCAAACTTTTGGAATTAGTATGCGTTCTTCACTTTTTATACTCAAATCAATACTTTAGATTAAAATCTTGAGCTTTTATTAACACATAGTGTCTGAATACGTAAAAGTCTTCATCAGAAGAACCACAGAATTCTGTATTTTACAGAAGCTCCGTAACCAGCCCCTGGGTAGTGCCCAGCTCTGGGCCACAGTGGGTTAGGGTGACCCAGAGGGTCTAGGACAGGAGTTGGAGTGGGTGCAGGAGAACACAGAAGGACCTTCCCCTTGGAGGCTGGGAGTCCCTCCAAGGGGAAATTTGAGAACATGAATCTGCAGAAGGTTGAGAGCACGGCTCTGGAACTCAGGCAGGACTAGAGGGAAAAAGCCAAGCAGCAGAGGATGAAATCACAAGGAGGCCCCAGGTTCAAGCTCACTCTAGGGCGGAGTGGGGTGCAGATTCCAGGCAGGCCAGGGAAACATCCTTTATGTCTGTTTCAGATAGACAGGTCCACAGAGGAGTTCAGCCTAGGACAAGGGGTGTCTCCCTGTCTTAGATTTCAGAATACTTCTTGGGGTGGGCAGCCAAGGTGTGTTCTGTAAACAGGACAGCCCCAGAGCCTGTGGATGAGTGGCCCTGGAGGGACAGGCCCGACAGCCAGATTTCCATACCTCTGTCCTCACAGGCTTTCCCTGGCCACATCTGGTGAATTTACCTGGTGCCCAGGTCTAAAAGATGAGAGAGTGAGTCCCAACAGATGACAATTTGCCATGGAACTCCTGCTAGGGCTTTGGAAGAATGCAAACATATCTTCATCGATTTCTGCGACACAGGGGTCTGCTTTTCACTGGTGTTGCTGAAGTGAAGACAGTGAGTGACAGGGGCCCTGGAGCATACAAATATGACGCTGTATCCCATTTCAGAACACACAGGCATCAGAATGCCTAGGACAGGTATGTGTGCTTCGGTAGGGAAATGCTCTGAGGGTGACAGATATACTTGTTTCCAGCTTTATTAATGAAGAAACAATAACCTGAACCCAGGGCTAGGCTTCCTGACAGGAGATAGCTCAAGCACATCTTTGAATGTCTTCAGTGATAGCACAGGTCTTTCTTTGGCATGAAAAAGGATGAAAAGTCAGTCACTGTGACTCTAGGCTGTTGCAAAAATAATCCAGATTATAGATCATTGGAGCTCCAAGGGCCCTTCATCTGCCAGATGATGGTGGCTGTGGGGAAAAACGGTTAGTGGAAATGCACTCTCCCCAGAGAAAGTCCGTCCCATCCTTCCCCATCAGAACTTTTCAGTTCTAGCTCCTGCAGCCCAGCTCCCACCCCAAATCCTAGTGCCTGGCTCTCCTCCTCCCTCAGGGGAGTCCAGCCTTCTGGGATTCACCTTCCTACCCCACTCCCTTAAATCCATTAAGGAAAGAGACAGGGAGCATGGTCTAGGCTGGGCCTTCAGGAAAAGTGTCAGAGGCAAGTCAGAGCTGGGGCAGGCTTCGAAAGGGACCCACTTCTGATGGCCAGAGAGAGGTGGAAGGATGTTCTAGGCAGGGGGCAAGAGGGGACAATACAGATCAATTTGACCAAAATATGGGGCTCCAGAAATATTAGCTAGCGCGCGATATTCGGGAATGGTCTTAAATTCTAGGCTTAGTTTGAACTTGAATCTATAAGCAATAAGAAGTCATTTAAATTTGGGATAGTGAGAAGGGGTGAAAATAACAATCAACACTTCTAAATTTGAAATAATAGCTAATATTTCCACTTTACAAAGCATAGATTGTTTCTTTGGACCCTTACCACAGTCCTACGGAGAGAGACGTGCTGATCTGGACTAGAGGGCGAATTGCACCATCGCTCAATTATGCAGGCCCCGTGCTCCCACTGAGGCTTCACCAGGAAATGAATGACAGGGGCGGGGTGGTGGTGTTGGAATAGCAGCACCTCTTTGTTTCATCCATCCCAGAAATGACCAGGCTGTCACAGAGCAGTGCGCCTGCTGGCCAGAGTGGGCAGGGGTGGGGGTGAGGGGAGCAAGGTGCTAAGACAGGCGGAAGGGGCTTCGTGAAACAGTGGCCTGAACAAGAGCCCGTCATGAAAAGGAAGTGCTTATTAGCAGCCAAACCTCACCCCCGGTGCGGGGAGCACCCCGGGAAATCTCTCCTAAGCTCCAGCTCCAAAGACGTACAATTAGGCTGTTTCAGTTCAGACCACACAGCCCGCTCAGGGCATAGCCAGCTCTTCCAACAGTGCAGACGCTTCGTGGGAGGTTCGTAAAGGGATTAAAGTGTGTTTGTTATTAAACATGATGGGAGGTTATCCTGCAGAAGGAATCTTCTAGAAATGCTTTTTCCTCTGAAGTGAGAATAAGAAGGAACAGGAAATCCAGGTGATTAGGGAAAGGACTAGTTACCAACCGTGTACTGACATTTGTCTCACTTTGCTTTTGCCGCTGGAAAACAGTGTGCACAAGGCTGATGAAACGCTCGGGAGGTTTATGGGTAATCAGGGGACAGTTATAAATAGAGCAGGCGCAAGAATAAAATAGAATGGCTTTGCTGACAACTGAAATATTGTTTAGGGACAGGTATTTAGTTAGTAACAATCTGTATTTTTCCCACTGAGATTCCCCCTCCAGTTTTCCTTCCAGAGTCTCAGACAAAAGACACCTCCTGACAGAGATGAACTGCTTCAATCAGTGTAGAACGGAACAGGTTGTCCTTCTGTGGGTTACAGCTGTACAGAACATCAGCCTGGAAATGGATCTGAGCCCTGGGTTTAACAAAACTTTGGCTTTATAGAGAATACAGAATAATAATTAAAGCCACAGATGAGGGCCTCTCAGACCTGAGTTTAATCCTGTCTGATTTCTCTGGGAATGAGCCCTTGGATAAGTTACTTAACATCAGGCCTCAGTTTCCCTCTGTGTAAAGTAAAACTAACAGCACCTCCCTCATAGAGTCGTGGGGAGTAAATGAGATAAACTCGGTCATGCAGTCAGTCAATATCAGCCATTGTTATGTTATTAACCGATGTTTTAGGAGGCATATAACTGTGGTAAGGCCACGGGCAGAGCAAATCCCAGGGAACATCAAACTACAGAATCAAATGGGTAACTGTATTTGAAAGGGATTCTCAAAGTCACTCCAGTCCTTACTTGGTGCCAGAAACTCTTCCCTGCCCATGTGGCTCCCTCCGTGGTCACCCAGACCTTTGCGCACATACACACACCAGTCATGGAAAGAAGCTCTGTGATCTCAGGCAGGTACCAGAGCGTGTGCCAATGGGAAGTTTCTCTGCGCACTGGACCCACTAGAGCTTCCACCTCCTGGCTTCCTTCCCTCAAGGGTGATGGAGAATAAGCCCATGTGGCACCTTTCAAATTCTGAAATAATCATTACTACATTTACACTTCCCTAAATTACAAACCAACCCCATTTCTCCAACTGTTCTTCAAAAGGCATGTCATTCAATCACATTGCCACCCTGGTCCTGCTTCTCCTACATCAACGCTGCTCAATCGGGTGACGTGTCAAGAGACTTTATAGATTGTCACAAGTGGGGCAGGTGCCAGTGGTATCCAGAAGGCAGAGGCCAGGGATGCTGCTAAACATCCTACGGTGTGCAGGATAGCCCCCAAGAGCAACGAATGACCTGGCCCACGTACTCAACAGCGCTGAGAAATCCTCTGGGGAACATCCACGTTAATCAATGTTCTTCTTCAAGTGTGGGCCAAGAATGTGCCCAGAGGAGTATCAGCTAACTTGCCATTGCACTGTCATTACTTTGCTATTAAATTCACCTAAAACTCCAATAGTCTGTAGTTAGTGGTCAGAGAAAGCCCCCTTTCACATGTTGCTACTAGCCCAAGGTTGGCCGTACAGGGCCTGACGCTCACTGAGAAATGACTCCCCCCTGGGGGTGGCACTCTCTCCTGCTGAGCTGAAGGTGGCCTTGTGGTCCCTCCTACACATTGCCCTGGGCCACCACTGTCTATCATTCAAAAGAAGTTGTCACACAAGATAACATCAATTTGCTGATCATATCTCCCTGGAGGACCCCCACAATACTGAGTCACCATCCTTAGTGGCAGCTTGAAAGAAGAAAGGGTGTCTTGACCTGACACTCCACAACACTCCATCCACTGTCATGAATGCAGCGTGGACAGAGCAGAGCTGCCCGGAAAGGAAGCCCTCTCTTCACACACATTCCCAGCTCCAAGGAGCAGACCCCTTCTTGTCGAGGTTTTCCTGACTCTCCACTACTACTTCGGGTGTTCTCTGTGCCCTGGGTCAAAGCTGGCCTTGCTTTTATCAACACAAAGAGGCAAAGGAGATGGGAAAACATTCTCTATACCCCAGATTCCTTAGGGGAAAAAAAAAAAAAACTGAGTAGACAACCATTCAAAGTTTCTCACAAGCCTAAAATCCAGGCTAATCAATATCTAGAAAAATGTTATAGAACACATGCTCTCTTCCACGTAGTGTTTAAAAATAATTCTTTTTCTAATTTTATGGGGAAAATATATGGAAAGGAAATGTTGGGGAAGGCTTAACAAATGTCTTCAGTTTTGGCATTCCTTTATCAACTTAGTCACTTTGTTAGCTGATGAACAAAGCAATATGTCTGATTTATTCAAACATTTACTTGATTCACTCAAATACTCTGCTTGGTATATTTCACTTAAAAGTAGAATTTATTCAGATTAATCACACAGTTGCTAACTGAATCTAGTTTTCAACGCTCTAATCATTTGTCAGTTACGCAAGTGGAAGTAAGCTGATGGTGTATCTATAAGGAATGCGGTGTCTCGCGGCTCTGTCAGCATTTGAGATGGAGGCAGAACCTAGAGAACACAGAACCATGAACTTTTGGATGAAACAAAGAGCACCAATGTCTCCCGCACTGGGTGCGCTGCACTTGGAGGCAGCTGTAGAAAGCCCTTGTGTTCTGAAATGGAGCCACAGGGCAAATGCAGGGGAGCCTTCTGAAGGTGTCACCTTCTGCTGCCATGTGGGAGTTTTTCTAGACGTGTGGATCTTGGGAGCACAGGCTCACGAATTGGACTCCTGGGTTTGAGGCCTGGCTCTCCCACTTTTTAGCTGTGAAAGCTTGGCCAGCTACTTAATCTAAGTCCCGGTCTCCCCACATGGAAAACAGCAATAATAGTGATGTTCCTTGCCTTACAGCGTTGCTGTCGGGAATGAATGGGACACTGTATGTACAGCAATGGCACACAGAACATGCCTGATAAGCATTAGCTTGGTCATTTTATCACCATTCTGGACCTCAGATACAATGAAAGTTTGTCCTTAAAAGGTAGGGCTCTCTATCCTAGTTTATTTCTAGTAATTCAGTAGTACAGTCTGTCTGCTGCAATGTGTGTTTCTATAGCAGCAATTAGCTCAGCCACAGGATACAGGGCAACTGGGGAATGCTGACAGTTACATTGCGGAGGTTGTGTTGATTCAAATGCGTTTTCCCAAGACAAGGGCAGCTGAGACAGCAAGGGAGAAGGACAGCTTCTGTGGGAAGGCTCACCGTGGCTTTCAGTTCTTTTTTTCTTCACATTTTAAGTGAGTACCTGCCCCAGAGAAGCACCGGCCTTGCACACCCCAGGCTGTACTTCTCTCTGTTCCCAGCTTCACGGCAGCCTCACTGGCTCACAGGACGCTAAGCCAGGGCTTCTACCCCATCTTTTCTGTGCACCTTTACTGTCCTGTGAAGCAGCTTCCGGCCCTCCCGAGCTGCCTGCATTGGCTGTCCAGGCTACCTCCCGAGGTGCCAATTGGTGCTTCGTCATAGACCCATTACTACATCACGTTGGTGTTCAGGGGTCTGCCCTTTACCTTATTTTTTCCCATAAGCCCTGTTACCTTTATTGTTCAATTTTATGGAATGTGAGGTTTTCAGGAGCACAATATAAAATTTCTTAAAGGAAACACCTACTTTCTTTCAAGTGCTGCAGAAAGCAGCAGCAGCAGCAAGAGCAAGGACGTGTGAAGGAAGAAAGCAAAGCCGCCCATGGGTAGTGTGGATGTGTTAGCCGAGTCCCAGGCTGTAACCACTTTTCTCTGGGCTTCTGCTTTGGAGAGAGTGTGTAGCAGCATGAATTAGCCAAATATATTCCAAAATAAAGCCCTGCTCTTTACTTTCTTTGAAACTTGTTCATGGAACTGCACTTTGAAGCTCCTTAATTCTCTCAGATTTAAATTCTTGCTACTGACCTGGAATCCCTGGGAGGATGTGTTCCTCTCTTTACCGAAGCCCTGGCCATTCTGCCTTGTGTTATTAGAGTGGCGTGTGTGTGCATGTGCATATATGTCTGTGTATGCTCTCTGGGCATGTGTGTGTCTTTTACCTCAATTACACTGTAAGTCCTTGAGGACAGGCATTTTGCTTACTTCCCCTCTCTGTTTCCTCCATGTTGTGCAGCACAATGTCTTTCACATAGTAAATACTTAATAAATATTTGCTAAATTAATAAATCCTCCAAAAGCACTGACTTGCATCTGGGCCCTTCTGGAAGGAGTAACAACTCTGCACTGTGAATTCCAATGCAGTGGTTAGAAGACATAGTTTTGCATCAAAATTTTTCTATAGCATAGTTATTGAAAATTATGCTGGGGAAGTGAAAACCAAAAAGCAATATAAGAATACCTTATGTGAAATATTTTATTCATCTTTCTAAATAATTAATAAGCAGCAGGCTGCTCTGATAGCTCCTGCTTCACCTTCTAAGGTTCTGGAAGCTGAGCTGTTTCCTGGGGGAATGCCAGTGACTAAGGTGACTCCTGCTTAGACAGGGAACCTGCTTCTCAAGCAGGGGGACGTGTGGGCCTGGAGCTGAGGGTGATGGGCTCCCGTGTGAAACACGCAGCTTCCATGGTCTGATTCCTATCAGGGAGCATGTGGGTATCCGCTCCATGTTTTTGCTGTCAGGCTCCCCACTGAGAGAGGGTGGGGGCAGCATATCTGTGGTGGTGGTGGGGGGATCCATGATGACATGGCTGGAGGGCAGGGTCTGAGGGGAAGTATGGGAGGGACGAGGCTGGAGAGAGAGGACAAGAACAGGTTTGAAACGCCCTGTGGGCTACTTCATGGAGTGGATTCTTATAGAAGAAAACAGAAAGGCACTGGACATTTTTGGAAGATTATAAGGACTACTACGATCAGTTTTGTAATCATTCTTGCCAATAGCTCAGCAGCAGAACCATGGAGTAGTCAGTCCCCACAACAATGTCCATCAGCACCACCAAGGAAACATACACTCTACATTAGCAACATGTGCTTGTTATAAAATCATCGCAGAAAAACAAGAATGAGAATAGCTAATACTTATTGAAGCTTCCTATGTGTCAGGCATTATTCTAAGTGATTTTTATGTATTTATTTTTATTAAGTGATTTTTAAAATGTGTGAACTCAATGTGTGAACAAGATGGGAAATTCAGGTCATGCAATTAGTAAGTGGTGGTGCTGGGTCTTAAACCTACGCAGGATGGGCCCTGAAAGCTTCCTTGTGATTACAGCACTGCACTGCCTCAGTGGTCACCCCATTTCCCACTTTCATCCAGGCTGTCTCCCCTAAACCACTGTTACATAAAATTTCTGAAGTCACCACTGATTCTGGCAGTATGGACAGTGGTGGGTTGGGGAGATCCAGACTAAAAGCAGGGGTGACTGGTAGGAGTGTTGTAATAATGTTGGTAAGATATGCCAGTGACCAGGAACAGTGAAGAGATGCGAGGAAAATTAAGGGGATAACAGGGCTTGGTAATTCAAACTAATGGGACACTTAGCAAGGCTGATATATGCTACTTTGATGTATCAAAATACTATATTTTTATTATCATTTGGAATATCCTCCAGGTTTAAGTCATTAGCTTTTCATATTTTTTAATAATAAAATCTATAGCAGATAGCTTTAACTAAGCTTTTTTTTTTTTTTTTTAAGATTTTATTCATTATTTTTAGAGGAAGGGCAGGAAAGGAGGAAGAAAGGCAGAGAGACATCACTGTATGGTTGCCTTTCACCTGCCTCCAGCTGGGGACCTGGCTAGAGACCTGACTTGCAACCTGGTTATGTGCCCTGGCTGGGAATCAAACCAGTGACCTTTGGGTTCACAGGCCAGCACTTTATCTACTGTGCCACCAGTCAGGACCTACAACTAAGCTTTTTTAAGAGTAAAAAGTAATACATAAATAACCCTTTATGAATTATGCAACAGTCATTGTGAAATAATTCATATGATCTTAAATTAACCTTTTATATCAGTTTGCTGGCACTGCTATAACAAAGCAGCACAACCTGGCCTGGGTGGCTTGAATAATGGAAGTTTATTTTCTCATAGTTCTGGAGACTAGTGGTCCAGGGGTCAGCAGGGTGGGTTTCAGGGTTTCAGGGCCCATCTGAGGGCCGAGAGTCTGTACTGTGCCTGTCCCCTGGCTTCTGGGGGCTTGTTGGCAATCTTTCGCAATAAACCCAAAGCCACTTTTTGAGGTACTGGGGGTTAGGACTTCAAAATATGAATTTTGAGGGACACACTTCAACCCTTTATAGCAGATAAAGCAGGAATCACTCTCACCCCCGTTTTCAAGATAAAGAAACTGAGTCTCAGAGAGTTGAAGTTATTCCCTCAAGGTAGGCAAATCCTTAGGTCACAAGCGCAAATCTGCTGTCTGATTCAGTGGTTCCACAGAGCCAGGCAGTGCCTCTCGCTATGGGCTTGTCCAGCCGTCTCACACGCTTGGACCAGTAAGACCTGAGGCTGCAGTGAGGTAAATAGAGAAGTGGTCGAATGTGATCTCTGGGAATCAATGGCAGATGCTCTATTATTAAAAGATTCATTTGCCTTATTCGATTGCTGCCCCTATGGCTGTACCTCATGAGGGCTTGACCTCCAGGGGAACAATGTATCCAAACTGTTCCTTGTGAGTCTGTTGTGTCTCTCAGGAGGGCCCATCCTTGAGCCAGTGGGAGCAGGGGACAGTGAACCTATTCAGGGCAGAAAGTGAAATGCCAGTGCTTCCCTTTTTCTCTACAGTATCATTCTTTGCCTCCCTGTGCCTTTCTTTTGTCCTGCCTACTGAGTAACAGTCAGTGTGGGTGTGGGCAATGTGTGGCTCTCCAACAACGAGACAGTGTGGCCAAGGACACCAGCCTGGTGACTCACACACCGGGGCAGGCAGCAACGAGCACGCTTCCCAGGAAGGGATGTGCCAGCACACCAGCTCTGACCTGCACCTTCTGCTCTGCCTCAGTCACACTCACAAGCTGAAGCTGGTGTCCCCTGGGCTCCCCTGGACAGAGAGGAGAGACACACCCCATTAGGGAGCCCCCACCCTTGGGCGGCAGCATGGGAAGAAGTCAAGCGCAGATTCCAGAGACAGATTCTAATCCCAGCTCTGCCATTTACCAACTGTGTGAGTGTAGGGAAGGTGCTCACCTATAAAATGGAGACAAGAACTTCGCCTCATAAGATTATCAATGGGTAAATGATATAATCCACTGATGGTACCTAGAACATGTCTGCCATATAATTCTAGCACTTGGAATGTATGATGCTTCATTGTTTATTTCCCTAATGTTATTGGTTAATCTGTTCATTGAAAACTAGCAGGATGTATATTAAGAAGTTAACAGTGATTATATCTGGATGATGGAATCTTTGCTTATTCATATTTTCTAAACTTTGTGTAACAAATACATATTTTTCAATAAGCTCCTGTTGAGGATCTGTGGGGTGCAGGGGACTAGGAATGAGAGGGCACAAAGGGAGCATGACCATTGTTCTTAGTGGAGTTTAAAGTCTATGGAAGGAGACAAAACGGGCAGGCGAATGATATAAGGGGGATGGGCAGGAATGCCCAGGATGGCTTCTCAAAAGCAGCACCTGGCATTACAGAGATCTCATTAGTTTTGCTCCGACAGCCTTTGGTTATATCTTCCCTACTCTGGAAATAGGAGAGTAAGACAACACATACATTCAAATAAAAGTGCCACTTCTTTCAGGTATCTCAGTGCCCCAGGGAGATGGGGATAGAATTGTTGATTCCTTTTGAAGGGTGCCTATTTCTAGGAAAAAGCTTAAAGCTGAAGAGAAAGTTGAGATACTTTATGCAGCACCTCTCACAAATAACAGATGTGAGCCCAGGTTGGAAATCACTGTCTCAAATGGAATGAAGTAACTTCTTGTTTCTTTATCTCTCCGTAGCATCATTAGCATCATCATTATTTTGGCTGGAGCAATTGCACTTATCATCGGTTTTGGTATTTCAGGTATGTGACTTCTTACGTTACCACAACCCATTCACTGCTCACCATTAAGCCCCCAATTATTTGCATGGCAGAAGGGAAAGAGCACAGGTAGTGGACCCAGAAAGCCTCAGAGTAGAGCACTGGTTCTCCTACTTGCTGACTGCATTCTCTTCCCACTAGTCACTTAACTCCGTAGGCCTCAGTCTCCTCATTTATGGAATGGAGGAAACAATGTCTATATCACCAGGTAATTAAGAGAATCAAGCGGAACGTTTATCAGAGTGTTGTACCTGACAGTGCCCAGATATTCTGGGATTGCAGGTAAAATGCTATGGCTGAGCCCTTCCACCAGTGGTTGACCTGGGTAAATGATTCCTTTGCAATGACGTTTCAGCTGCAGAGTTAGAGAACGTCAAGTCTTAGATAAAGAGAACCCTGGCTGTGACAGTTTTTCCACAAAGAACACAGAGGCCACAGTGGCATATATGTCAGCGAGCTGACATTGCAAGGGACAGTCTTCTCTTTCCTCTTCTGTCTTGAAAGCATCTGTTTTGGATGCCACATTAATAAAGACACTGAGTGAGCTGGGTCAGCAGCTGTACTCAGTGAGGCAAGTTTTTTGCTCCATTTCCCTTAAGCTGTCTGATGACACAGGCCAACACATTTATTTTAACTTAGTCTGTGGCCAAAGCTGTCACTTCATAATTTGAGTTTTATTGTTTCAGCTGCCTCTTCTCTGTCCCTCTCCTCCAGTGGGGTAGACTGCCCTCCCAGATGACCCTTCAAGAGGAGGGAGATGCAGTGGAAAGGCCCCTGACCCTCTTTAGTCCCTGTGCTATCAGTGCTATCAATCACTCGCTGGGTGACTTTGCACAGCTCTGCTTAGTGAGAGAGGGTAGGAATCAGGCAGAGCTGTTCTAATCTCTGGTCTCATACTAACTGAATGCGTCCGTTGGGACAGGACTTAACTTCCCAGAAACGGTGTGCCCACAAGGAAAGCAGTCAGAGGAGCTGTGGTGATTAAACCACAAAGTGTTTGTAAAGTCCCTGACACGTGTCTAATGAATGGCTGCCATTATTATTCATGTTGATGCCATCAGGGCTAGTAATAAGTTACTGCTATTAATGCACTCATCTAACACCTCCTAAAACTTGTACAATTTCCTGGCCACACCAGGCAGGCCTCTGCTGAAGTTAGGGAAGCCAGGGAAGGAAGCCACAGGACACAGCCTCCGAAGAAAGTCGCCATCTCTGGACACTGGGTAAAAGTTACACTCCCCTTGGTGAGCCAATCAGGCACCAAAACAAGAGCACTGGGCAAATTGTTTGGGAAAACTATTGCTATTTTAAAAAAATTGTAGTCATCTGAGAAAATAAGCATCTACTGGCCTTTCTTACACTGGTTTTTATTGTTTTTAATCCTGTTTTAGTGGGTAGGCTCTCTATATATCTCAGTCTGGCCCTGGAGATCTGGCAAAATGTGGTAGAAAGGGCAGAGACTTAGTACGAGATAAGACTGAGTTTGATAGCAGCTCCGCTACTTGCGGGATAAAGGGCTTCGGGAAAGCCATTTAGTCCCATGGAGCCTCTGGATCCTCATTGTAAAAGGTATAGTTGTAATTCTTAGGCCTCTCATGGTTCTTACCAGGCTTAAACTGAGTCACTATAAGTCAAGTATTTCTTGCCTCCTGGTACTCTGATCTGCAATCTTGCCAAATGATTCTAGTCAGTAACGATTATCAATACTGTTGATTAAAGGTTTCATATGTGGCAAGTCAGGTACTAGATTAAGCTCTTCACCTGCATCGTGTCCTTTAGACCATTCTGGGGTCCTTTGAGGAACCTGCTATTATCAAACATCCCCAATTTACAGATGAAAAGGCTATGGAATATAAAAGTTAGAAAACGTCCTCAAGGTCACATATCCAGTAAGTGGCGGAGCTGTGACTTGCGCCCAGACAGCCTGACACCTGTGCCTTGTTCTCATTCACTATGTTCTGCTGCTGCTTCTCTATCTTGTTCCTTTATCTAGCCTGGAGAGTCGTACCAGACCAGTCTGTGTTTCCTAGAGCACAGTCCCTTGAGCCAATATTTGTTTGCATACAGATTTCTTTTTATGAGAAGCACTATTTACATGCTGTTACTTGCACATTAAATTTTATTTTATCACTTTTAATCATCATTTATTCACCTAACAAGTAAGTATTTATGGATTGCTTCCTGGGTACAAAGCAATGGCTTGGTCCTTGTGTTTTGTTATATCTCACTGGCCTTTATTCCTCCTCTTAATTTTGCTATAAAATGGGTAGGATTTAGTCAACACTACACTCATTCCATCTGCCACATCTTTAATGCAACCTTAAGTGGTCTAAAGCCTGCAGCTGGTCTCTGGGGCACTCCACAGCTGCCTACTTTTACCCATTAATTCTCTAACAGGTATTTCAACAAAGCTTCCAGCTGTGGGCTTATCGCCAACACATTACAATTAATTTGGTAGCACAATTACCAAACTAAGATATGCCATTACCATTTCATTTTCTCCATAAACTGTGATGATTATGTATTTTTCCTGAAAAGTAATTTTTCAAATCAACTTTAATGGTACTTTATAACCCACAATCAAATTTACCTTTGCTTTAATATAATAGAGTTATATTTGCTCCATGATTTTATTGAGAATCTGTGCATTTTCACTGTCTTCTTTTTCACTGGCTCCTATTTCCCCAAAATTTAGGTGTGGCAATCCTGCCAAATGTTCCTCACTCCTATAATCATTTTGGATAGAACCATTAGACAGCCCCTTGATTTCTATTGACTTTAATCTATTTATTTAGCCATTTACTCAACAAATGCTATTTTTCTCTGTAGAAACATAGCACTAGGCACTTGTCTTAGTTTTCTCGGGCTGTCATAACAAAATACCACAGACCTGTTGGTTTAAACAACAGAACTTGATCTGCTCATAGTTCTAGAGGCTGGGAAGTCTCCTCAGGCCCCCAGGTGGCCCCACGTCTAAGGTTTCCATCAAAAGGAGAGTGCCCTGCTTCATTCCATTTACTCATTCAAATATAACCTCATCCAGAAAGATCCTCACAGAGACACCCAAAATATCTGACAGAATGTCTGAGCATCCAGTATAGGTGACACATAAAATAATCATCATAGCATTATAGGGATTACAAATATGATCAAAAAAGTTTCTGGGCCCTGGCTGGTGGCACAGTGGATAAGGCGCCAGCCTGCGAACCCAAAGGTTGCTGGTTCGATTCCCAGCCAGGGCACATAACCAGGTTGCAAGCTAGGTCCATGGCTGGAGGCAGGTGAAAGGCAACCATACATTGATGTCTCTTGCCCTCTCTGCTTCTCTCCCTTCCCCTCTCTCTGAAGATAATAAATAAGATCTTTTTAAAAAAGAGTTTCTGCCCCTGAAAGCCTTACGATTTAGGGCCAGAGACAGACTGGAGGCAAGGGAGAGGGAGAGAGCTGCTGCAGTAAAGGCAAAGGAAGGTGCCCAGGGAGTGTGGCAAGAGAATCCCTTCATGCTGTCTTGGTAGATCAAGTAAGGGTTTCATGAGAGGGCTGCCATCTAAACAGCCTTGGATGTAAGTAGAATTTGGATAACTTTGACAAAGGAGAAGAGCGAACTATAAATTGTAAGTGCAAGGTAAACAAGAGTGTGAAAATAATAGTATAATTGTGTAACCAGTAGTAGCCTGGGATGTCTTGGATATCAGTCTGTTGAGTAAAAAAATAACTGAAAACAAATTAAATGTTCAAAGCTGTGTTCAAGAAAATGAGAAGGTGGAGTATGGGGTGTACTGCATTCATACAACACTGCACAACTTCATACCATCCTCTTTCATAACTTCTCTCCCAAACTTGCCACATGAATGGCCATGCATGACAGCCGCTCCGGGCTCTCTTTTCCCACACTCAAGCTTCCAAACATCCTCCCAGCCCCACCTATGCACATGTGTTTCCTTTGCCTTTTTTACTTACAATTTTTCTTCCCTGGGTAGCTGATTTTTCTAATATAAACCCACTGACTTAGCTTCTGCAGGTCTTTCTCTTATCCATTCCCTTCATCTCCTTTATAAAGGCTTAGGACCCAATTAAACAATTACAACCCCTTACAAGCTAGAAGAGGAAAGATAATATCTTTATGCTCATAATGTTTACTTCTTGCATTCGAAAAATACAAAGTATGCTTTGCATATGTACTTTTCCATTGAAAGCAGGAAAAAATCAATAAATCACTTAATATGAACGGACAGTAAGGCTATGAAAGACTGCAGTGGGAAATGAGGCTATAAAGGGAACAATTTATGGGCATTTCCTATGTGACATGAAGCATTTAGGTCTGAAGGCCATGCTGGACAGTCTGAACTTTACTCCACAGCTCTTGGGAGCCATAGAAGATTAGGGATTAAAACTCTAAAATGTTCAGATTGTTCTTTAAACTCTACCTGTAAGATTAATGCTTGTATGGAGGCAAACATGAGAGGAAAGAATACCAATGAAGAAGCTGAGAAGTGTTCAGCACCCATTTGTTTGGCTGTGAGGAAGACAGGTTAGTGAAGAGCTTTTTAATACAAGGTGTTTGTTTCAAGGACACTCAGAGATTGGGACAGGAACTAAACCTGAAAACCCTCCAGATCTAAGACAGCTCTGGGAATAAGGGTACTCTCTTCATCCTTCTTTCATGCTACCCCACTTTTTTGTGTCTGGTCCACTCTCCTCTTGGGCTCAAAGATTCATCTTTTCCTTGGCTTCACATCCAAACCCCAGGAGCCTCTCAAGAAGATTCAGTGAATTAAATTGGTCTTATAGGTGTCCCCAGCAGCAGCTGCCAGTGTGCAGAAAGAACAGCTGGTCAGTCCTTCATAGACTGAGTAGGCAAGAGGCAGTGGACATGGCTGGCACCATGGCTAACATTCTACTGGTGGTATGCTGGGAGAGGAGGGCATGTCTTCTATTTTAGGCCAAAAACATTAATTAAGTACCATTCTTTATTAAGCCATAGCTAGCACTGTAATCTTGATCGAGTCACTTATGTTCTCTATGCCTTAGTTTCTTCATCATCCAAATAGAAATAAAAGTAATAGCACTTTAGAATTTAACATTCTTCAGAATTTCTAGTCACATTCAGTTAGCATGAATCTGCACCACTTCTGGTTA
Source organism: Noctilio leporinus (assembly GCA_004026585.1). Taxonomy (NCBI): domain Eukaryota; kingdom Metazoa; phylum Chordata; class Mammalia; order Chiroptera; family Noctilionidae; genus Noctilio; species Noctilio leporinus. The sequence continues at coordinate 89,417 of PVIW01003072.1, read as the reverse complement.
ACTGAAAATAATAATACCTTATATGGGTTACTACAGTTTGCAAATCAAGTTCATAATCATTTCATTTGATCCTCACAGGAACCCTTTAAGGGGGTAAGACAGGTATCATTACTTCCATTTTTCAGAGACACAGGGAGGTCACATGAGTCAGTTAAGGTCACACAGATACTAAGGGACAAAGCCAGGACTTAAATTCTCACCTTCAAACCCCAAGTCCAATGTGTTTCCTTCTTGTTATCTCTCAAGGATTGGGTTGGTTAGTCTCAAAAAGCTATTGTTTATGACAGATCCATTGAAGCTATCAAAACTATTGTCTTCCTGCCCTTTTTATTTTTCTTATGTCCTCTTTATTGCACCTCTCCTGTTCGTTGATATTCCTATTGATTACAGGAGACTCTGTCTGGCTTTTAGCAATGGCGGGTTCAGTTATAGACATTCCAAAGCTTCCCTTGGCATTGACCCTTGCTTCCCAAATTGCAGGGACACACTCCATCACAGTGACGACTCTCACCTCAGCCGGGAACATCGGGGAGGATGGAATCCTGAGCTGCACTTTTGAACCTGACATCAAACTTGCTGATATCGTGATACAGTGGCTAAAGGAAGGCGTTATGGGCTTGGTCCATGAATTCAGAGAAGGCAAAGATGATCTGTCAGAGCAGAATGAAATGTTCCGAGGCCGGACAGCAGTGTTTGCTGACCAAGTGAGAGTGGGCAATGCTTCTTTGAGGCTGAAAAATGTGCAGCTCACGGATGCAGGCACCTATAACTGTTACATCATCACTTCTAAAGGCAAAGGGAATGCTAACCTTGAGTATAAAACAGGAGGTAAGTTATTTTTAGATGGAGGGAAAGAAAGCATCAAAAGATATTTGAGGCTCAGGAGCATGGTTAGCTGATGAAATATCATGCTATTATGCTCATAAGAGACTAATATCAGACAAGACCTTCAAAGTCTGTGAGCAGCCATCTCTCCAAGACCCACACCAACTCCCAAAGTAGCCTGCTATAATACTAGGTCTTAAAAGCTTTTGTTCTGGGCTCTGGCTTCTTTTGGACTTTTTCATATATTCCCTGAAATATTTTGCCAAAATAAATACAGTCTTTTTTGCTGTAGCTTCTATTATTGTGAGTAAGAGAAGCCTGTAATCTGGCCTGAGCCTGTCTATGCTGAGTAGGCCCTAGCCTAAATCTGGAATCAGTCCCATCAGGGACACATGACAGTGGGCCTCATTATAGATGTTCAAAGGTGATTAAATAAAATAAGATTGTCCTATAAACTCATAAATCCTTCCCCCAATGAAATCCACCCTTTCTTATTAACTAAATTTAACCCATGTTTTCTGACTTTCTGTACAAGGGACTTAGATAGATGCTACTATAAAGGGTAAAAAGATGATTTCTCTTGCAGAGCTCATAGTGTGGAGCTTATAGAGCTGAAGATTGGGCAGGGATTAGGAAAATATGCAAATACATATAATACCTGGTAGAGTGCGTCAAATGCTTTAAAAGAAGTGTAAATGAAGTGATTTGAGGGTTCAGAGGGAGAGAGAAATCATGTTCAGTGAACAGGGGTAGGAGGAACAGGAAAGCCCCATGAGGAGAATTTGGCATTTGACAGGCATCTTGAAGGATAGGTAGACAGTATCCCGAGGCCCCTAAACTAGTCTAGGCCTTTTAGATGCCTCATAGCATGTGTATGGAATAGTTTGAAGTACAGATCTAGAGCCAGAGTTGGGTAAATACAGTGACCTGGGCAAGGCAACCTCCTGAGCTGTAGTTTCTTCATTTGATTTGGGGGTTTATATGGTCATCTGAAAGGGACACTAGAGCCAACTGAAAGGACTTCCAGTGGCAAAACTGAAACAACTTGAGCAGCAAAATAAACAACATGGTATTCACTTATATATTCACTTATAACTCTACGTATAAAATGCAGGTGAGTCCACACTTGTATAAAAATATGAGACAGGCCCTGGCTGGTGGCACAGTGGATAAGGTGCCGGCCTGCAAACCCAAAGATTGCTGGTTCGATTCCCAGCCAGGGCACATAACCAGATTGCAAGCCAGGTCTCTATCCAGGTCTGTAGCTGAAGGCAGGTGAAAGGCAACCATACATTGATGTCTCTCTCTCTCCCTCTTTGCCTTTCTCCCTTACCCTCTCTCTGAAAAATAATAAATAAAATCTTTTTTAAAAATATGAGAGAGAATGCCCTGGCTGGCGGCACAGTGGATAAGGCACCGGCCTGCGAACCCAAAGGTCGCTGGTTCGATTCCCAGCCAGGGCACATAACCAGGTTGCAAGCCAGGTCTCCAGCCAGGTCCATAGCTGGAGGCAGGTGAAAGGCAACCACACATTAATGTCTCCTTCCCTCTCTGCCTCTCTCCCAGCCCCTCTCTCCAAAAATAATAAATAAAATCTTTAAAAAAAAATAAAAAATAATAATAAATAAAATAAAAATATGAGAGAGAGAAAACAAATCCTTACAGATAAATTTCAAACAATGTGTTTAGATCTCTCCCCCCTCAGAAAGTGTTGCTTAGTATGCCCTGCCTCCCCCTTAGACTTAGCGAAGTTCAACTTCCAAAGAAACCTGGCAAATGCTGCCTCAACAGGCAATCAAAGTTGACATCAATGATAAGTCATGCTGATAGCAGGTGCTGATGTGACCTGATGAGAAGGGCACTTGACCTCACATAGTCTTCCTTCCAAAACCCATAACTTCAGTCAAATCATTAAGAAAACATTAGACAAATTACAATGTGGGGTTATCCTACAAAATACCTAAACAGTATTCCTCAACTGGCAAGATCATGAAAAACATAAAGACGGAGGAAACTGTCACAGGCCAGAGGAACCTACACATGACAAATAAAGGCAAAGTAGATTCTGGGTGGGATCCTGGGGCAGAAAAAGGACAATAGTGGAAAAATTGGCGAAATCCAGATAAAGCCTGGAGTTTAGTTGCTAGGAAAGTGATAGTTTCTCAGTCCTGCCAAATGCACCATGGTTACATAAGATGCCAACACTAGGAAAACTGGATAAGAAGTCACAATAACTCTGTATTATCTTTGCAACTGTTCTATAAATCTAAAATTATTCCAAAATTAAAAGCTCGTTTTCTAAAATGGGGACAATAATAAAATAACTATCCCTAGGACTGTTGTGAGGATCAAATGAAACAGTATCTGGGTTTGGCACCCAGCATGTGGCACACCCTCAGTAAATCGGTTCATTGCCACGTACACCGGGTTCCCACACCGTCTCCCGGGAGCTGGTTCCCCGCCTGCTCCAGGCATGAGAGCCTCCTCTCCTGTACTGACAGCAGGCTCTCTGAGGGCAGAGCAAGGGCTTTCCTTTCGCTACTCAGCACCAACACAGTCCTGAGCAAGGGAAGATGCTAAATAAATTAGTAAACTGTATCTTGCCTGTTTGGAGTCAAAAGTTGAGGCCTTAACATTTTCAACACGTGTATATGTCTGCCTACGTAGAGGGGGAAGCTAGTCTTAATGTCAAATTGTAGTTACCCCCGCTAGTGAGGACACTTTTATCTTAGAGAAAACAAATGCCTGCCTCTAACCCTGGATAGTTTCATCTCAAGCAAACTCCAAATCTCCATGAGGACAAGGCCTGTGTATAGAATTTCTTTGGGTGACAGGTGAATGCTGTTTGTTTCTTCCTTCTCACTCACCCTCCCCACCCTAAATATTTTCTCCAGTAAATTTACATATTTACTTTATGTAACAATACATAAAGTCCAGGAAGCTTCACAGGTACCTGGGAAAATTGGGGAAATGCCCAATTTCCATAATGAATGAGCTTTTTTTGTAATACTGGAACCCCTCTTACTTGGAGAAATGTATCTGTTGTAACAATTATACCTTGGACTGAAGTTTCTGGAGTTTGTGATATTGGCTAAAGAGTAATGATGTACAGCTATACTGTAAACAATTCATTATTTGCATCTAGAGTACAATGGGACATGCACAGAGAACCCACTGGAGAAGTGAAGAACTGAGTCACTTCAATGACAGAAAGCGCTGTGATTTTAAATTCTAGTACTTCAAAGGCTGTATTGGCTTATCTCTCTGACCTTGGTATCTGCTCTTGCTGACCTTCAACCTTGCAGCCTTCAGCATCCCAGAGATAGACGTGGACTACAATGCCAACTCAGAGAGCTTTCGATGTGAGGCTCCCCGATGGTTCCCCCAGCCGACAGTGGTCTGGACATCCCAAGTTGACCAGAAGACCAACTTCTCAGAAGTCTCCAATACCAGCTTCGAGCTGAATTCTGAGAATGTTACCATGAAGGTTGTATCTGTACTCTATAATGTCACCATCAACAACACATACTCCTGTATGATTGAGAACAACATTGCCAAAGCCACAGGGGATATCAAAGTGACAGGTGGGTTCCTTCATCCTTTTTTGTATGGGTTTATTGGGGTGAGACTCAAACCTCAATTAAAATCTATTTTCTATAACAGAAATATTATATACCAGGACACAGAAAGTTCTAGAGTTTTCTTCACAGAGACCTTGATCACAATTCCAGTTGGGATTACATTACATAAGAAGACTAGTATAAAACAATATTTATGGCATAAAGGTCAAAGATGGCAATTAAACTTCATCTTTACGCCTTCTTACTGCCTGGAGAGCAGTGTTTCAGATTCTGAGGCCCTGGGCTCATTCATAGGACTAGTTTGGGGAAGTAGCGGGGAAGTGACAATTATTTGACACCTCTGATATAGTCAGTTAATATGTGACAAGTCCTCCAACACTGGTTTGATTCTAGCCTGCCTTTGAGAAGGCTTTCAATCTGAAGATGAAAGGCCTTAGAGTCTTCTTTAGTCTTATTCAGCCCTTCTAGGGTTGGCTCATGCTGCCCCTAATATTGGCCCAGGATTAACCTGAAGTGGCCTCCCAGGCTGAGAAGACCAGGACCCAGAGAGGCCCAGCATCCTAGTCCCCCTGCAGTGCTTTAGTGCATATGAAACCTAGGGTTGAGCTAGCATCCAGGAAGTGCATAGACTGGATTATGACTTTTAAAACCATCCCTCTTGGGGCTAAATTGAATTCAGACTGAAGTGGAAGGAATATTTCAGGAGAACTGCTATCTTGTAGCAAGCATAGTACCAGACAGAATACCTTGCACATTGTAAGTTCCCTATAAATATTTGTTGAATTTTTTAATGGCTTCTTCTTCTTTTTTTTTTTTTAAAGATTTTATTTATTATTTTTAGAGAGAGGGGGAAGGAGAGAGGCAGAGAGGGAGAGAGACATCAATGTATGGTTGCCTTTCACCTGCCTCCAGCTACAGACCTGTCTGAAGACCTGGCTTGCAACCTGGTTATGTGCCCTGGCTGGGGAATTGAACCAGTGATCTTTGGGTTTGCAGGTCGGCACCTTATCCACTTTGCTACCAGCCAGGGCTATTTGTTGAATTTAACTGAAAAAAAATGTATCAGCTTATTTTTTATTAAATAAATAAATATATATATATATATATATATATATGAATGAAAACCTATGGAACAAGAGAAAATATTTGCAAATCATATATATATGATAAATTCTTAATATTCAGAATACATAAGAACTCCTACAACTAACAACAACAAAATCAAGTAATGGATAAAAAAACAAGCAAAAGACTTGAATAGACATTTCTCCAAAAAAATTAAAGATATATAAATGGCCAATGAGCAGATGAAAAGATGCTCAACATTACTAATTATCAGAGAAATGCAAATGGAAGTCACAAGAATTGATGAGAATGAGGAGAAATTGGAACCCTTGTGTACGTTGGGTGAGATTTTAAAATGACGCAGCCACTATAGAAAACAGCATAAAGGTTGGTCCAAAAAAAAAAAAAAAATAGAACTACCATATGATCTAACAATTCCATTTCTATGTGTATATCCAAAAGAATTGAAAGTAGGGTCTCCAAGAGATATTTGCACACCCATATTCACAACAACATTATTCACAGTAACCAAAAGAAGGAAGTAATCCAAAATGTCCACCAAAGATGTATAGGTAAACAAAATATGCTATATACATAAAGAGAATATTATTCAGTATTAGAAAAGAAGGAAATCCTTTCATATGCTACACCATGGATCAATTTTTAGGATACTATGCTAAGTAAAATAAGCCAGTCACAGAAAAACAAATGTTGTATGATCCCACTTACATGAGGTGCCTAGAGTAGTCAGATTCATCAAAGCAGAAAGCAGAATGATGGTTACCAGGAGCTGGGGAAAAGAAAAAAGGAAGGAGAGTTATGGTTTAATGGATACAGAGTCTTAGATTTGCAAGATCACAAAGTTTAGAAGATTTATTTCACAATACGAAGTACTGAACAGTAGACTTAAAAACAGCTAAGATAGCAAGTTTTATATTATGTAGGCTTTTTACTGCAATAAACAATATTTAATTAAAAAATTACAACCCTGGCTGGCATGGCTCAGTGGATTGAGCACCAGCCTCCAAATCGAAAGGTTGCTGGATTGATTCCCAGTCAGTGACATACCTGGGTTGCGGGCCAGGTCCCAGGTAGGGAGCGTGCAAGAGGCAACCAACTGATATATCTCTTACATGTTGCCGTTTCTCTCCTCTTTCTTCCTCCCTTCCCTTCTCTTTAAAAGCAAATAAATAAAATCATTTTTAAAAATTAGAGAGCTCTTCCACTATCCTCTGGAACAAATTGGTGACTATACTGGTTAGACTGCTGTTAGCTACCTATAACAGAAAACCAACTCAAGCCTAAGGTAAAAGGGTAAATTATTAAAATGATATTAGGATGTCTCGTGGAACCAAGGACACTAGGTGCAATATGGCTTCATGGATAGCTGGAAGCAGAAACTTAAATTCCATTGGAATTTTTGTCTTCCACTTCTATTTTACCCTCTTTTTACTCTCTGATTTACTCACTCTTGTGCTTTAAAAGTCTTTTTCACTCAGGAGAGTAGCCAAGCTGAACCTCAATCCCTCAGTCCTATTCTACATTTCCAGAAAGACTCAACTTGGTCAACTGCCCCTACCTAGACCATGAGGTGTTCAGTACCTGAGGCTTCGAAGGCCTTCCCAGAAGCAAAGGGAGGAATAAAGCATTGGGCATTTGAAAGAATGAGTGTTAAAAGAGTATCTAAATTTAGACATCAATCAAAAGCTCCAAACTGCATAACTAATGCCTTCTAATACAAAGGGCAATAACTGAATAAAACACGGAAATTAAGCACACCTTTTTATTCAGTGAGCAAGTTATTTTCCATAAGTGCTCATTGGATTCATCAGAACAAGTGTTCCATGTATCAGTGCTAAGACTAAATACAACTTTTGGTAGCAGTACATAACTCAGAGTTTTTTTAAAAAAACGTAATTCCTTCTTACCTTGCACAAAATACAAACTCTATACATGTTATGTATTTATTTTTTTATCCTCACACAAGGGCATGCTTATTGATTTTAGAAAGAGGGGGAGGGAGGAAGAGAGGAGGAGAGACACACTGACTGGTTGCCTCTCCTACACACCCCAACCAGGGATGAAACCCTCAGGCCAGGTGCGTGCCCTGACCAGGAACTGAATCCTCAGCTTTTTCGCTGCACATGACAATATTCCAACCAAGTGAGTCACACCGGCCAGGGCTCCAAACATGGTTGTAAACAAATAAATGAGGCCATAAGGTTTACATCCTTGTTCTTTAACTACTGGTAATTCAGGTCATTCATTCAAGTTTCTATGTGCCAAATATATAAAAAGCAATATTTAAGTCCCAATAAATACTGAGCACCATTGTCAGAAGAGAAGTTAATCACAGTGTAGGGATGGGGCCTGGGGGAAGTGCTGTTAATTATGACTGCAGGGACTCAGTGGATGAGGCAGGGCTCAAGCCTGGCTTTAAAGTAGAAGAATGGTCTTGATAGACTAGGAAGGCACGAAGTCAGGAGCCTATGTCAATGTCCAGGGGAGAAATTATGAGGGCCTTAGTCAGAGCAGTGGTGATAGGAAAGAAGGGGGGAAGAATCAAAAGTTAATGATGTAAATAATCAACAAGCCCTGGCCTGGTAGCTCAGTTGGTTAGAACATCATCCTCACTATGGAAAGGTTAAAAGTTCAATCCCTGGTCATGGCACATGCAAGAACCAAAGAAACAACCAATGAATGCATAAACGAGTGGAACAACAGATCCCTCTCTGTCTCTGTCTCTGTCTCTCCCTCCCTCTCTCCCCCGCCTCCTCTAAAGTCAATACATAACATTTAAAAGAAAAGAAAAGAATCTATAGGCCTTAGTGGTACCAAGGTGAAGGACAAGAGAAAGAAAGAGTCAAATGGGTGTGACATTTCTACCCAGATTGCATAGAACTTAGTGATGCTACCAACAAATAATTGAAATACAGGAGCAACATGTTTAGAAAAAAGGTGAGGGTTTTAGAGATGTTGAAAGTGACTCTTGTTCACCTAGGTAGAGATGCCCAATGGTTAGCACATGACCCAGCATGTGACAGGTTTTGGGGAGAATGCTCCATCCCTATTCCACTTTCTTTCTTCCATGGGAAGAGATCCCAACAATGTGACCCTTCTAGCCCCTCTGTGCTCCCCTCTTTTATGCCTCACCAGAAAGGGAGGAATTACTAACTTATCTGATTGGTGAGTTTCTTAGAAGAAGCTGGACATAAGTAGCTTAGCTCCTTGTTCTTTCTTATCTCTAGCTACCCTCAGGAAGTGTAATTTCTGCTCTGCTCCTCCAAGCCACCAATTTACAGGGCTAGAACCTGCCCTCACAGGAAGAAGCCTACCCCCAACTGGTGCTGCCTGGCCCTGGAAATGTTGGGCTGCAGCTCACTTCCCTGCAGACAAAGCTTCATCCTTTATCAGATTTATTATTAGTCATGAAGGTGATATTTTGGTCCAGTTGCCTCACTCTTTGTCCTACTCTTTAACTGATTCAGAACTCAGTTGGAAAAGGGGGTTTTATTAAATTCCTTTGAACCCCAACAGTAGGTGCTCAAAAATATTTACTGAATAATTATGTTATTAACTGACACTTACAGTAGCAATTGTAGCAACTGTAAATCCAGATGTGGAACTCATGACAGAGTTCAGAATAAAGAGGTGGATTTAAAAATGATCGGCTTGTGGGAAGCAATGCTTATTAGGATTACAGTTATTGTTGTTTTTCTAGCCAATACTCGTTGAGTGCTTACTATGTGCCAGGTACCATTCTAAGTGCTTTACATGTATTAACTCATTAATCCTCATGAGAATCCTGTGAAGTAGATTATTTTTTAGTCCTATTTTATAGATGAAGAAACTGAAACATATATAGATTGAGGAACTAAAGTCACACAGCTAGTAAGTGTCAGAGCCAAAATGAACTAAATAAGAATGAACTGGCTAGGGAGAAAATAGAGTAAAGAGTAATTTAATTTCTTCACTTCTTTTGTCTACTTCAAAATGAGAACAATACTTCCTCATCACTGTGTGGTGATGTCAAAAAAGTCAATAATGCACAACCTGTAAAGGTCACTACCTAGAGGAAAAAATGTGTCTGAAACCAAGGACTGGCCACAGCTATTTTTTCAGATGATTCTTTATTTGAAAACCAATAATTATCTCTTCATTGGTATAGTTTTCATTTGGCTGAGTGCTAACTAGAGTGGACCACAGAATAGAACTTTCTTTGAAAAAGGGAAAGCTCATCTTTTATGCCAGTGACATAAAAGTGGAGAATGGGGTACAAAATTGCCCCCAAATTAGGTACAACTGAAGCCATCCAACTTCTCCTCTATGACCCTGAACTTCCTCTCTCCCTTTACAGACTCTGAGATTAAAAGGCGGAGTCACCTGGAGCTGTTGGACTCAAAGGCTTCCCTGGGTGTCTTTTCTTCTTTTACCATCAGCTGGGTACTCCTGTCTCTCTCCTTTTATCTAAAATAATGTGCCTTGGTCACACAGAAACATGCAAAGCCATTGGTACAACAGGTGAGATGAATCATGAATGGTGTGGGGGTTCCACTCTGAATGTACTTGGGTTCCTGACAAGAGTCAAGCAGCCCCCAGCATGGGTTCTGAGGTTGGTTCCCTCCCAGAAGGAGAGACTCAACCCCACTTCTTTCCCTTAGCATCCCATGGTACCACATGGCCTTGGTAGAACATCATCAAATACAGAAAACAAGGCCATTCCTGAATAAGAAACACACTCATACAGTGGCAGGGACACTCAGTTCTCAATAAATGTTGGTTATAATGGTATCTTATTGCTGTTATTTTCAGAATCCCAGGAATCTGCAGAACTATTTCACCACAATATACAATCTAGTTTTATATATCTTGGGGGAAATGAAGTCATGTCTAAGAGGTTGGAGGGAACATAAAAGATCAAGAAGCCAAAAGAAGACAAAAGCAACCCATAGAAGACTAATATGAACAAGATAAATCCATCTTTAAAGACATGTATTAAAAGTTGGGAAAATAATTCATCCTCTGAACTAGAGAAGTGTGTTAAGACTGCCAAGTATTAATAAAACGCATGTGGAGACAAGTGTCCCCTCCCGTATCTCAGGGACCTCCCCTTACCCATCCCTATTTGGGGAATGAGAGAATGAGAGAGTGCAGCTCCCTTGTGTCCCAATCTCTGGTTACCCTGCTGGAACGTTGCCCCGAGGAAGTCCCCAGAACGTTTATCATGCAATATATCCACATTTAAACTTTTGTGGAAACAGTAAGAAGCTGCTAATCAGCTGGAACTTCACAATTCAGAGGTGGCTGCATCTTAGCAACAGGTCAAACGATTCACTTTTCATTATGATACTTCCAGAAGTGTCTTGGCATCTCTTCCCACATGACAAATACCAAAGAAATGTGGGAAATGATTGTAATTTTAACATACAAAATGTAGTTGGGTGGCACCTTTTCTAAATGATCTGAGTGCCTTCTTTTTAAAAACAAAGGCCACTTTATTTCTCAGATGACGTTTATCCTTGAATGGTCTCGGAAAGGCCTCTCATCTTAACTACATGTGGCATTAGGTCATCACAAGGTCTGAGGCTTCTACTTTCTAGCCCTCATGGACCAAGGTGACCTTAGCTTTCTAACGCATCTAGAGCAGTGAGACTCACTCAACTAGGGTAATTCTGCAATCCCCTGAGGAACATTTAGAAATGTTTAGAGATAACTTTAGTTGTCACAATTTGTGGGGGAGGGTGCTACCGGCATCTAGTAAAGAGAACCCAGGGACTTGGCTCAACATCCTACAACATACAGGATGTCCACACACAACAAAGAACCATTTAGCCCAAACTGTCAATCATGCTAAGGTTGAGAAATCCTGATGCAGAACAGAAAAGAATCTTTAAATTAGCCATTGGCCTCTGTTTCTTGAGCTGCCATCTCAGTGCAGAGAGCCAGAACTCAGTTTGGGGCAACCAGGAATTTCTGATGGGATTATCTGCAGCTGGTTGAGCTTCTAAATTCCTTTCCCTTAATTTTTCTCTACAAATAAAGATATGTGAGAGAGCTGCTTGAGTTCCATCTTAACTCCTCTCATTCTGAATTTAGATCTCAGAACCCTGGCTAGCCAAAATTCAAATTAAGGCAACTGCATTCCTTGAAGCATTCAGAGAAATCTGAATGCAAGGACAATAAACCTTTGAAACAAGGCCCTGAGGAATGATGCTTTGATAGGAAAGAATATTTTATTTCCAGCCTCTGACCCACACCTTTCACATGTTGACCAATGCCTCCCTGACACTCTGAACCCATCATGACTGTATTACATTTTGTTATAGAAAACTTGATTTTATAGTTCTTACCACTCAAGAGGATGATTAAATATACATGTTCTGGATTGTTGTCTGCCTGGTTTGTCAAAGAGAGTGAGTGTAAGGGAAGATGGTTAAAAAGCTGTAAGTCAGATTCGAAAGATTAGTGCCTAGCATATATAACAGGCCTTCAATAAATGTCTGTTGGATGAATGGATAAAGAAATAGGAGGGCATAAGAGGAGACTGAGCATAGGCCAGGTGGCTGGGTCTAGTTTCTTAAAGAAACTGCTAGGTTTTACCAACCTGGCATGTCCCCATTTGGGAAAATAAATGGTGACAGTGGGCTTGAGGCAGTAAATGTGGGAGAATACATATAGGTGGACACACCCATTGCTCTAGTGACAAAAAGCCTGACTTCCACTACTCAGGAATTATCTGATTTTCAAATCTCAGAAGAACAACCTCAAAATTGTCGTTCCTAGGCCTTTCACTTTTCAGATGAAGACCCAGAAGTAAAGTGTGAATAACTGGCTATCTTCAGGTTATATAACCTGTGCAAAATCACACTGGAAATTGGTGGAGGAATAAAATCAATAGAAAATTTCAATTTCAAATTCCCAGAGAACTTTTGGAACAACTCCTCCCTGCTGCATTCTCAGCTTCTTCCCAACTGGCTTTTTGCAAGAAGAAAACATTGTGAAACCAAATCAACAAAGCAAACTGAAAGCATAGACACTCCCAACCCAGGTTAATTCTTTTTTCTTTTTTTTTTTTTTTTTAATTTTATTGTTGTTGTATGACATCCATCCCCTTTTTGCTTAATTCTTTAACCTTGTCCCTGAGCACACAGCAGACATGTCAGGCAACAGGAGCATCGTATCTGCTGAAGTGCAAGGACCAGAATATCATGTGCAGCACAAACATCTGGGAAGCTCAAACCTAAATGTCAAAGGCTAACACATTTCAGAAGTATTAACATAATTGAAAGAACAAATCATTCAAACTTCAAAGTGAGGTATTAAAGTATCGACTGCCAGCTATACCCAAGTTGTATGAAGATCTGTTTTAACTGCACAGTGACCCCAATCTGTGCACTGTTAATTGGGGGGAAGGGATGTGCAGGGGATGTTACTTTATAATAAGGCTTCTGTCCGATGGCATATGTGAGGTGCTTTGGTTCTACTGATGAAACACATCATTTTCAACCTCCCTCCAGCTGGGGAAGTCTCCATACATCCAACTGGCGGCTCGAATTCAGACTCCTTGCTCCGTTTCAGTGTGGCAGTCATGAGTGAAAATTAACAGCCACAACAACAGAACCTTAGCTGTGCCCTCTCTTTTCTACCTTAAGTAAAAATTCTTCTTTCCCTATGAAGCTGTCTTTCAGTGGTCCTATGCACCATGATTCCACTCTCTTCTTCCATCTGCAAAGTCTGTCCCTAAAGTATCAGCCAATGTCACTATAATAAAAAGTTTGCATTGCTGTTACTTCCTGGACAGACCTCGTATACATGCACTTTAGCACAAAATCACACACTTTCTTATTGACTGTTCTGCATCACTGTGTATTTGGACTCCCTTGAAGATAATGACAAAATAAGGATGAGCACGGAAGCAGTCCTTGGAAGCTTGCTCTTAAAAGAAGGTCAGGCATATTCCCAGGAGGCCTTGTTACTGATGTTTGCTGGGCCAAAGCAGTTAAGTCACAGCCTAGAATGGGGTCTGTAATGAGCACTACAGGAGCCCCTGAGTCCAATGAAAAGCATGGCTCCCCAGATAATGATATGCCTGTGTCTTCTCAGAGTCATAACTTGACCTTCAGCATTATCTTAGCCCTCCAGTTCAAATCAAATGGCCTGGTCTAAGAAGTATTTTTAGCACTTTCAATTGTATGGTCCCTTACCTAAAACAACAATACTTCAGATAAGAGCTTTATGGATAACTCGGTTCTGTATTGCTTCTTCAGGACGAGACACAAGTGATGCTCAGTTAATCTAGACTGTGAGCAATAGCAGACAGAGACCACTTTCTTTCTCTTTGCTTTCCGTATTTGCAGTTATCAGACTATTTGTAACAATTCATGTGTTGTTTTAGGGGAACTATTTAGGTTTTGACAGATAAAATTCCAGGACTTTATGGTACTTAATATGACTTTGATGAGATGGTTCAGCTGGCCATCTATGACTCAAGTGGTAGGTCCAGGTCTCATACATTGGTAGGTGAGGCTGGAAGTGAAACAGGGTAACAAGATAAAGATAGCAGTTAGCAGCCACTATTAAGAAGCAGTAGGTGACCCCAGAAGAAGCCAAGTCATAGCCTGTTAAGTGACCATTGTCTTAAATTCCTCTCAACTTTCCTTTTACCCATTTTCTCCCAGGTGGCCCAATCAACCTTCCTCTAGGCCCTGAATACTTTCTACCATTTTTTCCATCAAGCTATGCCTTGTAAAAAAAATGCTCCCTGGTGTCTAGCTACACATGAAAAGGCAATTGATTGACTACCTTGTTCAATAGTTTAATGTATTGCTCTCCCATAAAGGCAAATCCTTATTTCAGGTGACCACTCTATGAGTGAAAATACCAAACAAAAACATCAAACTAGTGAGAGACTTGGGGTCTCAAGGCATAGACCAGTAATTTTTAGTGAGGGAGACCAAAATAGAGGAAAAAATTAGAAATGAAAAGTGAATGATCAGAGCGGGCTTATCAGTTCAATCAAGAAGCCCTTGTAAGAATTTATATTGATGTAAATTAGGGTATTACTATTCTCTCTTACTATAATGAACAAAGAGCAATGCCAACACAATCAGGATAGAGCTACACATGGCAAGAAAATGCTTGGTGCCATTTAATTCTCCCTCTGCCTAATTCATTTATAAGCCAGAGTAGAGTCTACTTCCCTACTTTCAGGGTTGGTCTGAGCATACTAAAGGGAGTTCCTGCTGTGTGCAAGTTTTATCAGGAGTCTCTGTTCAACAGTACCTGCCTTTTTCAGTAACTATGATGATTAAAGAGATAGTTCATAAAAAGCAGTTATTACACTGCCTGGCTATAATAGTTTGCTAGGACTGCCATAATGAAATACCACAGATTGGAGGGTTTAAACAACAGAGCAGTTCTAGGACAGGAAATCCAAGATCAAAGTGTCAGTAGGTTTGGTTTCTTCTGATGCCTCTCTTCTTGGCTTGCAGAAGGCCACCTGCTTGTGTCTGCATGTGGCCTCTTCTTTGTGCACATGCATCTCTGGTATCCCTCTTCTTAAAAGCACACCAGTCATAGTGGATTAGGTCCACTCATATTACTTCATTTAACCTTAATTACCATTTAAGGGCTCTGTCTCCAAATACAGTCACATTCTTAGGTATACTAGGGGTTGGGACTCAGCACATAAATTTTAGGGGACACAATTTAGTCTGTAACACTGGAATATATTAAGGAACTAATCAGAATAAGCTATTATTTAGTACTTATGTTGGGCAGGGTGAATGGATATCAAGGCAACCACGCAGAGATGATGAATAAAGTTGCTTTTTCACTCCCTATTTGACCAAGCATGTTTAACGTTTCAACAGTTGGCGTACAGTGAAAGCTTTGTCCAAATAGCTACTGAGTCAAGCCAGGTCAGAGGACACTTGAAAACTAGAGCACAGTGGCTCCGCAGGTAGATGCTGTTAAGGGAACTGAATTGACTAATGGCCTCGCAAACTGCAGGTTACTATTTTAAATGTTACAAAAGACTATAGAGCCTGAAAAGATGAAAAATGAAACCAGTGTGGATCCAATCTTCAAAAGGGGAGAATTGAGTAATAGGGGCTGTCTGGCTCTATGTGGCTGAACTAAATTGCTGAGTACTCGGGCTATCATCAGCCTAGAGGTAGATTACTATCTTTTCTGTCCTGGGGCTCTCAGGATAGAAAACAACTTTCTTTTCTTTGCTTTGCTTTGCTCTTTCCTTCTCACTAAAATCCTTTTTGTACTTCTTAAGGATGGAAAACACCTGTGGTTTACCAAAGTTAGGAAAAAGATACTTTAACACACTTACCCCTGGTGCTCAGTAACATAAATATAAAGGAGGGCTGGTCTGGGGGAGAACTTCTGAGCAGATCCAAAGGCAGGGCAGTCCTCCAGCCCTTGCTGGAGAGGCATACTTAGCATGGCACAACTGTGCTGCCACGTGTTTAGTTAGGGTGGTCACCTGCCCCATTACAGCAGAGTGGCTCTTCCCCACAGTAATGCTCTACACATTTGTAGAAAAAGAAGAGAAGGTGACCGAGGCTATAAAAGCACCCCACCCCCCACATTGAGGAAATGGCCTTGTAAGGAGAACCCCCAAAGCTCAGGAGCTAGTATCAGGTTGTTCTCCCACCAACAGCTTCCTGAGCTCTCCAGATATGCATTTGCTCAGTCAAGGAAAAGGGATGATCCCTTATCCCATCTACTAGCAATTGCAGTTAAAGTCAGGCAATCATCTCAGGTTGCAAGCCAGGTCTCCAGCCAGGTCCACTGCTGGAGGCAGGTAACAGGCAACCATACAATGATGTTTTCTCCCTCTCTGCCTCTCTCCCTTCCCCTCTCTCTGGAAATAATAAATAAAATATTTAAAAAAAAAAAAAGAAAGAAAGAAAGAAAGAAAGAAAAAGAAAAAGTCAGGCAATCCTCACTACATGTAAATGTCATCGGACTATCCATTGAAATGGCAGCCCCAAGAGAGACCGACTTTCTTTAAGAGCTTTCATGTGGCTATGGCCACACTGAGCCCGTGCCCTGCGGGGGGTGGAAAGAAGAGGCCTGCAGGGCTCTGCTCAGATTTGCATTGGGGCCCAAGCTGTATTTTTTTTTTTTTTAATATTTTATTATTTCCAGAGAGAGAGAAAGGGAGAGAGGCAGAGAGGGAGAGAGACATCAATGTATGGTTGCATTTCACCTGCCTCCAGCCACAGACCTGGCTGGAGACCTGGCTTGCAACCTGGTTATGTGCCCTGGCTGGGGAATCGAACCTGCGACCTTTGGGTTCGCAGGCCGGCGCCTTAACCACTGTGCTACCAGCACGGGCCCCAAGCTGTAATTTTAAAACAAACAAACAACCAACCAAAACCCTCTGTAGTTACACTGCCAGAAGGGCTGCCAGAAAGTGGATTTCTGAGTTCTTTTTTGTCGTTTATAGATCACATAGTCTCTTATTTCCACAGCACAGGGAGCTTCCAAATTCACTAAGTGATCCCATCTTTTCCTTCTCCTGTCCTCTCTGTTTCGGGTACTTGGTTGCTCCCTGGACTCATGGTGGTCCACAATCCTATTATTAACAGTATTAAACAGTAAACATCTCCCAAATATATATGATGGAGAGATGTAATTTACACCAAAGGAAAAAGGTTACTTTCACCAAAAGATCACATACATTCTTGGTAGTTACAGAAAGAAAATCTGATGATTCTCAATTTTTTACCTTTAGCTTTCATCACTCCGGATCACAGCAGGTTCCCATCTCCATCCACTTACCTCATTCCAAACAAATCCAAAGCAAACTCATTTTTGTGCATTGTAGTATCACTGAAGTCATCCAAAGCTAGGACTCTTCGGGTCACCTTTGACCTCTAAAAAGTTCTCATTAATTGGCCATCAATTCTTGTCAATTATATTGCAAAAATGCCCCTGTAATCTAACCACTCTTCATCATTCTTATTGTTCTTGCCTTAATCCAGCATCTTTTCTCAAGTGAACAATTTCCCAGCCTTTAAACTAATCTTTCTGCTTCCAATTTCATTTTGGTTTTTGATTTTTGATCCAAAAACCATTTCTTTGAAGCATCGTTGGAATATAAATGTAACCTCTCCCGAACAAAGTAATTTGTTTCAGTAGTATAAAAGCAAGACCTCATTAGACCTGATTCACAACAGAAGATTGACAAAGTTGAGAAATACATAGAGGAATAAGTCTTTCCCGGTCAATGGGGCACAATGCTGTGGTTTGATCCATGGATACTGGCAGAGTTTTAGGCATATTTTTGAGAGGAGATGGGAAAGAGGTGTTCTTGATGGGGGATGGGAAGACAGAAGGAAAATGGCTATCCAACCCTTGGCTTTCTTTAATTAATGTGCAAAAGCAGCTAGGTATGTACATACACTAAACATTATAGATGATTTTTTCCATTTTCAAAAAGATTTTATTCATTATTTTCAGAGAGAAGGGCAGGGAGGAAAGAAGAAGGAAGAAAGGGACAGCAATATCAATGTGTGGTTACCTTTCACCTGCCTCCAGCTACGGACCTGGCTTAGAGACCTGGCTTGCAACCTGGTCATGTGCCCTGACTAGGGAATCAAACAAGCAACTTCGGGTTCGCAGCCTGATACAGATGATTTTTAATTTAGAGAGAGAAATTACTCCTAACTCCACCACTCCAATAAGGAGCATCATGCTGTGCATGCCCTTCCAATCTTGATCCACTGCACGAACATTTTAGGTAGCTGCAATCACAGCCTTTGTTTTGGGCAAATGCCTACATACACCCACAGATCTGTTTTGTTAGAAAACAACTGACCTTACCTCATCTCATCAGAAGAATTCTCAATCTGGTGTACCTCGTTCAGGAGAGGGGAGTCCCTGCTGGTGACAGATGATGACGCAGCCCAGGTTGTACCTACACAGTTTGATACAAAGGAAAGGTGTGAAATTTGGGAAGGTGCTGTTGATTTTTAATCAGTGGACCTCAAATGTGAGGAAAATACCTGAAGTTTAGGAAATAAAAGAGACCCTGTTACCTTCATAGCACATTCTGGCTGTTATTAGCAGCATCCTTAAAATGGGGTTAATAATATCTACTTCATAGGGCATTTGTGAGGAATAAATTGTGTGAAATAGCATTGTAAACTATTTTAAAATGATACAAATATAAGTGAAAACTATTAGTATGATTCATGAGCCTGTATCTCTCAATAAACTCTAAACTCCTGAAAAACAAAACCCTTGCTTCCTGTCTTTGTATCTCCCCACTCCAGTATCCCACCCCACCCCCTGGGCATGTTCTACTATAGGAACAGAACTAAAAAAAACTCCAACCCGTTTTTCTTGGGATTGTCAGGGACATTTCACCCAGTTTTATGAGGTAATAATAAGAATTCTGGGAGTTATTGTTAACATTTTAAAAAGTCTAATCTAAAATTATACTGTTATCAGCAGTAAAGCTTTACAAGCTAAATAAAACCAAGGTTTTATTTGTTTTTCCTTTTAAATGGAGTTATATGAAACAAAAATGCATCTCATTGAGAAATTTATTGTTGCTTCATTAAATAAATATTGTGTGAGGTCCTGTGGTAACTGCAGAGGAACAAAAAGACTAAAAGAAAAACAAATCATAATTCTTGCTTTTAAGGAACTCACAGTCCTGTGAACACAGATAAATTGAATGTGCAGATATAATGTGACAAGGGCCATAATAAGGACAATCACACTAAAGGAAATACATATAGGACTCTTAACCTAGACTGGAGTGGGGCTGATAATCCTGGGAGGCTTCCTGAAGGAAGTGAAACTATAACAGACTTCTGGGAGTTATCCAGGCAAAGGCTGCTCATAAAGGAAGAACAGAATGCCAGACAACATGTCCAGGAGAAAAATCAATAAATGCAAAAGGCCAAAGGTGAGAGAAGTCATGTCAGCAAGAAATTGTGGATAAATAGGGTCCCCATGTACAATTGGGGTACAGGACTGGGTAGAAATAGGGTACGGTGTAGAAGGCATTTTACTCCAAATGTTATTCTGCATATTTTCACACCTAGAAGACACTTGAGAGAGTAGTGCAATCAATATCTAAATACTCTTCACATAGACAGACCATGAGGGGAGGGAGAGGAAAGGAGAGAGGAAGGGAAAGCGGGAGGGAGAAAGAACGTTAATGAATGAATGAACGAACGAGTGAACAAATGAATGAGTTAAGCAAAATGTTAACAGGTGATCCATTGCTGGTAGAGGTCTTTAACATTCTTCAGATGCTCCCTCTCCCCCAAACTGTAAACGTAAATCTTCCTATATCTTTTCTCTATATTTTTCCTTCTCTCCCTCCTTGGGACACTCGGAGATTAATTGACCATAAAGACACTCTGTTGATATACGCACACTCTAGGAATATCTAGTCCAGATAAACCAGTGTTTCTCAACCTGTTTTTCATGACCATACACCAAGAATCAATTTTTGCCCCCTTATGAGAAATATTACACCCATTGAGAATGCATGAGATAAACAGATCTAATGCAAAAGAAAAATAAATCAGATAAAAATAGAATAAAGCCACTCCAATTTAATTTTAGAAAGAGTATTAACATATTATTCACTTATATAAATGTAAAGTAAGATAAATTCCAAGACTTCTAACCAAAAAAAAAAAAGTTTTTAACTCCTAACGCTTAGTTTCAGTTCTTCTAAGAAAAACATTTTTATTGTAAGCCACTTGACTACAGACACCATATTTATATGCTCCAGAGAACCTAGTACATTGGTAAAGGACCTAATTTGTCAGTAATCCACCGGTCCTGATGAAATGAGTCAAATCATGTAAGTTTCTGCTGAGCTGGGCTCAGGAGCACAGCAACCCCAAGTAGTTTGGGGGCAACAGAAAGGGACCAAACTAAGGCAGTCAAGCCCGGAGAAGGACAGTGCTCTGCACTCATTGAAGACGGTCAGCAAGCTAGAGTAGTGCTGTCTAGCAGAAATTTAACATCATCAGTCCGTATACTATTAATTTAGAAGCCATATTTAAAAAGTAAAAAGGAATATAATAAATAATTTTATTAACAGGTCTTAGCTAATAGAGTTTTATTAAAATATCACTTTTAGATAGACTGTAGTACGTTTATACACTGGAGCATCATTCAGTGCTAAAAAGAAATGAGCTATCAAGCCATGAAAAGATATGGAGAAACTTTAAGTGCATGTTACTAAGTGAAAAAAAGCCTATCTGAAAAGGCCACATACTTCCTGATTCTGATCATGTGTCTTTCTGGAAGGGTAAGACTCTAGGCAGTAAAAGGATCAGGATTTGCCAGGCGTTTGTAGAGGGAAGAGATGACAGGTGAGGCACAGGGGACTTTTAGGGCAGTGAAATGACTCTGTTTGATACTATAATGTCATTATATATTTGTCAAAACCTACAGAATGTACAACACCTAGAGTGAACGTTAATGTAAACTAGACTTTGGGTGATGACCGCATGTCAATGCCAGTTCATCGGTTATAACAAATGTTCACTCCCTGGTGCAGACTGCTGATGGCAGGAGAGGCTGGGCCTGTGTGAGAAGAGAGAATAAACTGATATGAGAGCCTTGCACTTCCTGTTCAATTTTGCTATGAATCTAAAACTATTTTTTAGAAGTGTATATGTTTTTAAATATATACATTGATATCATTTCAGTATGCAATCAATATAAATCTTTGAAGCCAGCATATATTTTCCACTTACACCACTGCTAATTCGATTTACCCACATTTCCAGTGCTTAAAAGCCACCTCGGGCTGATGGCTCAGTACAGCATGGGGCAAGTCTAGAGCAGCGCCAGTATCAAGCCACAGTGGACACATATTTGAGGAAGGAGTGTTTTTGCGACACAAGAGCAGCTTCCAAACAAGTTTCTAAATCTTCTTCCCACCCAGGCTGCTGCATCTCAGCTCCTCTCCTGGGAAGCATCCTCCCCGTAAGCCCCATCCACTGTCCAGCCCTCCTGCAGGAGCACTCCAAAGATTTTCTTGATGGGATTCTGTCTAAAAGAGAGGCAAGGATCACAAAGAACAGAAGGGATTTATCACACCAGTTTCCTGAAAACACCATGTTCTCCTCATGAATTATAGGAGGAAAAGCTTTTAGATCCTGCACACTGTGCAAAAAAAAAAAAGAAAAATGTATTAAAATGCAGTACAAACAAAATGCTACCTAGAAAGTAGGTACTTAGGAAAAAATAGTTGCTGTCGATATAGAAATAAATAATTAGGCTTTGCTTCAGTTGGTGGAATTATTTATATTTCCTTGCAACTAGGAACATTATTTATTTATATTTCCTAGCAACCATCTTGGACCTAATGTATAGACTTCTCCATATGCCATAATATATTATAATCTACTCATGCTCTAAATGCTATTACCAAGGTGTGGGTGCACTTAAGCTCAGAAAAGCTAGCTGTCATTTGAATCAGAAAAGGCACTATGGTGAATCACAGTCTACCACTTACATTCATTATTTTCAGGTTCTATCACTCGGAGAAGTGAGGAAGAAAAGGCATTAATTTGCTTACCATTTCTAATAGCTCTTCCCAAAGAAGGAAAAGGAAACAAATAGAAAGGGGACTGACCATAGCAAAAAATAAAATAAAATAAAATAAAAATCAGTCTCACAGAATCCTACAAAGAAAACAGCATGACATAAAGCAGAATGCACACGTTTTATTTATAGTCACTAAGGTCATTATTAAATGTCTAACTCCCACCTGAATCCTCTTTGAAATGAAGAAAGAAATTAAAAAATGAAATTGGGATTAGATGTTATTGGCACTTTAAAAACTAAGTCTTATGAAAAGTAAAAATATTTCCATCTTGACATCTAAACCTTTCCAAGTATCTTACTATAATCTTAGTATAATTTAATAAAATGGCATGATATCTGGGATTTGATTTAAAATATACCAACAAAAAATGACAACACAAGTAAAAGGTAAATATATAAAACAAGAATGACTGAATTCTGGTAACTGATGAAGCTGAGTGATTGGTGGTATTTGGTGGTTCATTATACTTTTCTTTCCACCTGTTTATAGCTTATATCTGAAGTTCTACAAATAAAAAGTTCAAAAATTATTGGTAGTAAGTTGTATCTTTAACAAAAAACATTAACTGGTTGTTTCTGACTCTGAGTTGGTGTAGGAAATTTGCTATTTATTTACACTCTTAAATTATTTGCATGTTTTTACCAAACATTATTTTCTCAATGAAAAAATATTTCTAAACATGTATGTATGTACAGTATGCACACATATACACTCATATGTCCTAGTGTTTTGGTAAGTGCAGAGCACTTAATACTGGTTCCTGCATTTAGTTCTGTAACTTATTAGTTATGTGTCCTGAGACAAGTTACTTCTGAGGCTTCTTAAGTAAGCATAACCTTTAAATGAGCAAATGTACTAGAAAATGTCTAGCACAGTGCCTGGCACAGTTCAGGTATTCATTTAGTGTTGGATTAAGTAGCACAATGCATGGGGAGAAGCAGATTTGTTATGGAGGTAGGCTCCCCCTAACATTTTTATTGGCCACAAGCAAGGGGAGAAACAGACATCCAGCCCGTGGTCTGTTCTTATTTCCAAATGGAGGGGCCTCCCACACATGTGTGTAGATACCCTAACGAACTTCATCAAGCTCCACCACCCTCAACAACTGCCCTTTGACCATTCCCGAGACCTAGGTATGCATATACCTGAAGAAGAACCTGCACAGCCCCTGGGAGTGGGCTCCCTGCTATTTGTCAGAGAATTTCAAGAATTTCTGACTCGCTAGAACCTACTTTGGAAATGTATGTGCTTGCAGGGGGTGGGGAGGGTGTGGGAAGATGTACTCTTAAAATTCCATAGGAACTAGGAAAAACTGACTAGGAAAGGAAGGGTCAGCCTTCGTCCTTTCAAAGAAAAGAGCCCAGGTCAGGAGACAGGTGCCTGGATGAAAAGCAGTCCTGATTAGAGACGAGGTGTTATACTAAACCACTCAAGAGTAGAGTCAGAAAACATGGCTTCTTGCTCCAATTCTGCCAGTAACTTCATGTGACCTTAGGCCAATGTCTTAACCTGGCTGTGCCTCAATTCTCTCATACATCCACTTAACAAATATTTACTGGACTCCAATTATGGGCTAGGCATGCATCTAGAAACTACGGATACATGGAGAATTCAATAGATGTACCATCCTGATAAGGAGCAAGCCATGAAGCTTCCTGGGGCAAATATATTCCAGACAAAGAGTCTTGAATAAATCAAAATTTTCATGATTAATCTTGTCAGTTGATGTGTTCATTAAATATAAAAATGGAAGAACCCTGAGAGGAAAAAACTGTGTATGTTAAATTATAATGCAATATTATAAAGAGTGCAAAACATGCCTTTTATGATGCATTCTTTAATACAACAGTCTGAGCACTCCAAAATGCTGTTAATTTTAATCATGAGAGTTATCGTTATATGCAACACAAAACCCAGTCTCTAAATGGGCCATTTTCTTCATATTAGTACCCATTTAACAGTGTATACTTTATATGGAAGATAAACATATAAAGGATAATGTAATCACAAAGCATTTATCCAAATTAACCTTTTTTAAAAGACTTTATTTATTATTTTTAGAGAGAGGGGACGGGAGGGAGGCAGAGAGGGAGAGAAACATCAATGTATGGTTGCCTTTCACCTGCCTCCAGCTACGGACCTGGCTGGAGACCTGGCTTGCAACCTGGTTATGTGCCCTGGCTGGGAATTGAACCAGCGACCTTTGATTTGCTGGTTTTTAAATAAACACATTAATACAGTTGATCAGTTGCTTCTTAAAACATTTATTTCAAAAAGATTAATAATGGGCTTTATTACTTGATACAGAAAAAAGGCTTTGCAGAAAGATGACTATAGCATACAATAAAATATAAACAGTCTAGGACTATCTTTATGCTACACCAGTTAAGATTGAGTGCACTTTCCTGGCTACAGCAACTACAGAGTGTCTGGGTCAGGGCAGAATATCTGGTCAGACAACCAGGAGCCAAATGAGTAGGGATAAGGTGTTTGAAGACCTCAGGTAAGAGTGTGAGGAAATTTCTTCTGAAAGGGTGGGTAATAATGGAAACTTATGTCTCATTTGGTTCCAGTCAGACCTAAAAGCAGCTACACAAGGTGGACTCCAAACTTCAGACCATTCTAGCCATTTCACCCTACACTTGCTCAAAATTGAAGAGCTGCCCATTTATCACAAAGTAACAGTTATAAGGGATTATTTATACTTGTTAGATACCACAGTTGAATGATCTCAGGGTCCAGTGAAATGTCTAAATAAAAATTAAAGTACCATAATGCAATGCAATCAAATTCTCCCTTTTCTGTCTCAGTTCGCGAGAAAACAGAAGTGTGCGCTGTCCCAGCATTTAGGTACGCCAGCGTTTTATTGCAGTTACTGCCACTAGATGGCACTAAAGATCCTGTGTTTTAGGAATAGGACTCTAAATCAGACGGCCAAAATAATATAGCAGAAATAAATAATAAATTCCCGGGTCATCCATTCTGCTATTATGAGTGGTTTCTTAAAGATGCACATGAATCTCAGTTTATTCACTCGTTTACTAATCCATACTATGTTTCAAACACTGTGCCCAATATTAGGGCTTTCCTAGCTTTTTAAAAAGTGTCTCAGCCTTTAATTAATTATGAGAAACGCAGAGCTATTTGGAGAAGTCCCTCACTTTCCACTTCAACACTTGATCCATCACATCTCCCCTCAGACCTCCCCCCGACCAACTACCTTTCTCCTAGTCCAAATTAACCCCTCAAGACCTAGGCTCTTTAATCCCAGCCTCTCCTCACTCCTCAAAACCTTGCTGCTTCTACATTTTCAATCAATTCCTTTTTTTAATTTTTTAAAAATTAGTTTAGAGTCAATATTGTTTTGTAGTAGTAGTTTCAGGTGTACAGCCTAGTGGTTAGACAACCACATACTTTACAAAGTGTTCCTTCTGATATTTCTAGCACCCAAGTGGCACCATATATATTTATTGCAATACTATTGACTATATTTCCTATGTTGCACTTTACATTGCCATGATTCAATCAGTTCTTTACTAACAGGCTCTTCTGCCAAGACCTACAATCAAGTGTTAAAGGGGAAACACACCCCGCTGACTCCACTGCCTTTCCACTCGGTGACTCAGCACATCTCTGAGGCTTTTCGCTTTCTGCTTCCATCATCATCTTCCCGTTGTCCTCATCACCACCTGTATTATCTGCCCCGCATAAGCTAACTTTTGATTCCTCTTTCCCATAGAAACTGTTCTCTTATAGGTTACAAGTGACGTAGTCACTGGGCTTTTCTCAAGACACAGCCTCTTTAGTATTCACCAGAGTTATGTACTTCCTCATCCTTAAAACGTGCTTCTTGAAATACTCTCCTTTCCTGGCATTCTAACCTCTTGGGCTGCTTCTCACACTCTCCTTCCTCACTGGTTCCCCTTCGTCCAGTTGCTCCCCTAACTCTTCTCTCTCCATTTTCTCTCATGCAGGGGATTCCCGGGCCCGACCTTCAGTACTGACCTCTCTCGCCTAAGCTTTGGTCACAACCACTTATTACAAATCTGCACCCAGATGTGTCCCCACCACCTTAAGCCCCATGCATCCTAAACTCCCTTGCGCTTTTTGGCGCACTCAACTGTGCTCTGAGAATTTTACTCTCTCCAGGCTATCATCCTCCCTTCTGTCCAGCTTGAAACTCTATAGTGCTCCTGGCCTCCTTTCTCTTTTTCCATACCCAGGCAGGTACCAACCTCTTTCCATCTTCACCGCCAACACCTTACTGTATAGAATTTTAGGATGATATAGGACTTGACTATCCTCACCTCAAGTATGACAATTGTCTCTGAATTATCCTTCCCCTCCATTTTCCTCAATTGACCCTACAGTTTTCTCCAAATTATTTTTAAAATATGTGAAAACATGGTACAACTCAGTCTCCATTCTAAAAGCATCAGTAGTTCTTTACCTCCCTGGAATAACATCTGGATTCCTTCATAGAGCGATCAAACTGACCTGCTAGTTATTCCCTAAACATTACTAAGCTTCCTTCTTGGTCTTTGCCAACTTCGTCTATAGAATTTGCTCATCTTTACTTAAATCTATCCTTTTTTTTGTGTCTAGTCTGTCTGAAACCTTCCCTATTACTCCAAGGCTTCAGATTTGAGCTCCAACAACTCTTTTACTCAGACCTTTCACTTTTAAGTTTGTGCTACATATTGTGATAGCAAGTGTTTATATATACATACACACACACTATACATACATATTCCTTATCTATTAATATGAAACACTCTTGGCTACCAACCTAGTGCCTCCACAGTAGATGGCTAATTAAGGCCTGTTATTGATGAGGCAGGGAATGGCGGTCTCAAATAAAGGAAAGCAGTACGACATGCAACCATGAGTTCTGGGGATCATGCAGACCAGAAGTGATAGGGGATGAGACCATGGGAGAGGATTAGTTCAGGATTCTCCTTTCCCAGAACAAGTTCAGGGCTTTATTCTAACCTCACATACCGCAAATAGTTAGAGGGAAGTACCAAAGTCATGGAATATGAGGAATATGAGGGCTGTTGAAAATGCTCAGGCCCATCAAGGTGTCTTAAGAATTTCAGCCTACTCATGCCACCCCCGACAGGGAATGTATCAGAGGCAAGAAGGCCAGGAAGGGAGAATGACCCATCGGGAAATCAGGCAGGTCTCGACTGGACATTTTGCTAGATCAGCACCATCAAAGACTGCGTGAATATATAGAAAGTGAACCAGAGAGCGATGTCAGATTTATCTTTGACCATTACTCCATCACTCTTCCTCTTTCCTCCTTCCTTACTTCAAAGGCAGGAGAATCCTTTCTCCCTAGGTCTGTGCTCTGACGCCCAGCCTCATTTGCATGATTCTTCTGTCTTTATCCAGTTCCCCTGCTGTGATCTTTCTTTTTTAGCTCATACCCATGCTTCAGGCTCTGCTTCCACCCCATGTGTCTGAGCTCCCAATTTCTCTCTGCCCTTATTATTGTCTTTACTTGTTTCTTTGACTCCCCTGGCATTTCACTCCCACACTACATTGTGGCTTTTGCTTTCACCCTTCCCCTGAAATTGCTTTTGTCAAAGTCCCCAATAATCTCCTCCTTGCTACTTCCAGTGGATACTTTTCAGTTATTATCTAACTGAATTTAGTATAGCTTTGACTTTGACAAGATTCTCCTCCTTAAAGCTTTATCCTCCCTTGGTTGCTATCAACACTCCTCTTTCCAGTTCCTTCCGCTCTGACCTCTCCTTTTCTTTCTCCTCCTGCTTCTTCCACCTGGCTCCTAAACATTGCTTTTTCACAGAGTCCTTAGCTCTTTTTTTTATTATTAAAAAAATTCCTACTTCGTCCTTCCTTAACCGTTATGGGACTTGGAGGTGGTGTACATAAAGCACCAGCCTACTTTCTTCACTGGGGCTCCTTTAATTGTTATCATTATTACCTACATCCTATCTCTGAATTAACTTCCCTTTCCTCCACATGAGTTCTTATACTTTGTTTAGGCTACTAACCAGGGTCATATTTCCAATCCATTCCCTTGAATCCTGTTAGATACCTTTCTGAAATTCCAATTTGATTATGATCTTCAGTGTCTACTCAGCACCTTCATTTATTTATTAAATATCCTTAAAACACCTGAAATATGTTTTTTTCTGAATGTCTTCATGGCTTGCGCCCCGCAAGAATAGTAAGTGCCATGATGGCAGACTTCTATGTGCCAGGATCTATCATTGTGTAGAATAAGCAAAATGTCCTGCTCTCATGGAAACCATCTTCGATGAGGGTCTTCCCTTGACTCTCCCTTTGCCATGGCAGCCAACCTCGTATCTTACACTGCCCTACCCTGACCCCAACATGCACCCTGAGCTTCAGCTGTGTGTGGTTGTCCAAGTCACTTGCTCTGCTTAGGACACCCTGCCTGCACTTCTTTGCATAATTAACCACTGCTCATTTTTCAAAGCTCCTTTCCAGACATCAGCATCTCTAGGAATCCTCCACCGACCAGGCCGGGTTAGGTGCCCCTCTATGTAGTACTGCTGGTACTCTGATACCCTCTATTAAGTCTTTAACTTTCTACATTTCAATTTAATGCTTGCTTATCTGATTTTTCCCTCTGCCCCACTGTACCCCCACCCCTTCCACACTGAGAATTCTTAAGGACACGGAACCATGTTTTATTTCTGCATCCCCAATATCAGGCACCATGTCTGAAACTTAAGAAGCTGAAAGGCTTAAAAAGCTGGGAAATGAAAGGGTAGAGGCGGTTGGAGTAGAATCTAAAACATGGCATTGTAAGACTGAGTTCAGGTCATCAGATCCTCCCTGGATTGCTATCACCTTGGGCTGGCCACCAGCCTGCTCCAAGACTTTCCTTCTAGAGTTGTTAAATGATTAAACAAGATAATGATTAAGCAAGATAAATTTATAATTTATAAATTATAAAGCACTTCTTAAACAAGAGAAGCTTGGACCACCTACATGGGAAATGGCATAGCGCATGAATAAGAGATGAAGAGACGCATCAGCAAGCATCAGGGGGGGACTAAGGTGAAGTTCGGAACAAGAATATATAGCAAACTGAAGTCTGCACCGTTTGTGTGACAACGCCAGCACCCTTGTGGAGGGAGCTGATTCTGAAGAAATCTAGGTAAGGATTTAAGATCTTTGCAGGCTTAGTTTTGAAGTCGCAAGCAATTTACATATAGGGTGGAGGCAGAGAGGTTGTGAATATGCCAAGGTTTATTTTTGTATTATTTTCTATTATTGTCTTTTCGTACGAACTGTAAACCTACTTTTGCCCCACCCTGTACAAGTGGCACTGGACTCGTTGCCATGTTATACATATCTTGGAAATGGCTAAACATTTCGATTTTTGTAAATAGGTTTGTTTGTTTTTCCCTTATTTTTGGAGTGGGCAAGTTCGGGTTTTTGTTTTGTTTTGTTTTTTTTTTTTTTTCTTCTTCAGAGTTCCTTCTTTTTTACAGCTTAGGCGAGGCACTGTGCCTATAGTAGAAATGGATAAGGAAGACACCGGTGAAACCAAACCAAGTAGGGAAGGTGACGAACAAAGCAAGCAGAGAGAAAAGGGAGCCTGCTGGGCGGGCTTTATCGGCTGGAGCTGAGAACAGTGGCGGGTCAGCTCCTGCTGCCGCTTCCGGAATTTCGGAGAAGCAGGTTCCAGATGCCAGGCAGGGCAAAGCCCCCGCATGGCCGAACCAGAAGGAGACAGAGAAATTATCAGGGGTCCTCAACGAGTTCATCTTCCCGATTAGCCTGTGAGCCCACAAAGGGCTTATCCCTCCCTGACATCCTCCACTACCCCATTATGACCAGTCACAGGCGGTCGTTGCCTGACTGGTAGAAAAAGCGGGACAAACCTGCTCCGTTTCTGTTATGCATAACTGTAGAATTCTGGGTGACAAATACTTAACCCCTTAGGTCATCTGCTTGCACCCCTGGCCCCGTCGGGTGAAACGCGGTTTCTTCAGCCACAGGGCCTCGGGAGCTGCGGGCGCTGGCCGAACCAAGGCCTCCCTGCCCGCACTCGGTTCAACGGGTCTTAGAACCAGGGCCCAGGGGGGCATTTAGACCTGAAGATGCCAGGGTCTAACGAGCCACAGAATACCTCGTAGCCGAGACTAGACGCCCGAGAGGAAAAACGCAAAGTCACACTCTCCTGGAGTCAAAACTTGAGTCGCTGGGTCCAAGACCTCGGGAACCAAGAAAACCTCTTGTCCTACAACTCCCAGCATCCCCTGGGATGACTGACAGCCCCACCCACCAATGGGAGAGCCCAGTCTGGTTCCGTGAGACCAATCCGAGGGAGCAATAGAGGCCATCGCGGAGGCCTATTAGCGCGGCTTTATAAGTGGCCCCCTGGCCTCTCTGGTCAACACAGAGATAAAGAGAAGGACAATCCCCGTAAAATGGTGACGCTGGCTACGCTATGCTATTCAGTCCCCGCCTTGCTTCTTTCCTCCACACAAGGCCCGAGCACTCCCGCCGCCCCGCCTCCGGCTCTCAGTTCGGTTCTCCCCTCCAGGCCTGCGTGGACGGGCGAAGATGTGGAATTTCCAAAGTTTATTGGGTGCCGGCGGTGTCACTCTGGAAAGCGGCGGGGCCCCAAGCGGCGAGGGCCGCCCCTCTCGGACGGTGATTGGACTCTCCCGAGTGGAGGGCTGGGATTGGTGCGAGGGGAGGCTAGAGCCTCGTAGCACCTTGAGTCGAGACCTGGGAAGGCGGTGGCCACCGTGGAGAGTGGGGCCGCAGCATCCTCGGCCGCTGCGTGTCCTCCCCGAAAGGCCGGGTCGGGGGAAGGAGCGGGAGGCTCCCTACCTCATCACGCGGGGCGAGGGTGGAGCTTGTCGCGTGTCGGGCGCGGGACCAGTGGGGCGGGCGGCGGGAGGGGGGTGGCGGCGCAGGGCGGGAGGGGTGCGGATTCCAGGAGGAGGCAGCGGGACTAGCTCGGGACCGAGACCTGGACGCGCTTCTGGGGAGGGCCCGGCGGGGCTGAGGCGGGCGTGGGCGTGTCTGGTATGGGATGCGGTGGGAAGGAGGGAGGCCTTCTGCGCAAATCTGTGGGTGGTTCCTTCGAGGAATCCTCTTCCCTTTTGCCCTTTGATTTGTTCAAACGCGAGCCCCCATGGTCTGTGTTCAAGTTTTGGAAACGTTCTCTCTGGGTAGGCTTAATCACCTGCTTCATTACAGAACTGCCCGGGGCCATTTCTGATACTGGGCATAAACGAGGGGAAAATGTCAGAAAAGAAGAAGCCGCTCCTGGGCTTCGTTCGCAGACTGCCCGGTGGGACTGCCCTTGGGAACTTAGGCAAGACTCACTGCCCTTCGTGCTTGGGGCTTTTCAAAGCCCCCAGGCTCTTGCCTTGTTTGCACACAGTTTGCACCACGTGTCTGGAGCAGCTGGAACCCTTCTCAATAGTGGACATCAGAGGGGGAGACTGTGACACCAGCTCTGAGGGCTCGATATTCCAGGAACTCAAGCCACGCGGCCTGCAGCCGCAGATCGGCATCCTCTGTCCAGTATGTGATGCGCAGGTGGACCTGCCCAGGGGGGGAGTGAAGGCTTTAACCATAGACCACCTAGCCATGAATGATGTGATGCTGGAGAGTCTGCATGGGGAAGGCCAGGGCCTGGTATGTGACCTGTGCAGCGACAGGGAAGTGGAGAAGAGGTGTCAGACCTGCAAAGCCAATCTCTGCCATTTCTGCTGCCAGGCACATAGGTAAAGATGGGATTCTTCAATCTGGTTGTGGCTTAAGAGTAGAGTACAAAGGGGTGTCAAGACAGAGAAATCCCTGTTTGGTGAGCAAATGGAAAGGAAAGCATTTTCAAATGTCATGGACGGTCGAAGAGCGATCTATAATGTGATAGCAAGTACCCTAGAACCGTTAATTGCTACGCCCTTAGATAACACCCATAGTAATAACAGCATCAAAGGCTTGCAAAGTCCTTTTCAGTTTGCAAAGCACATTCAGTGTCCTTGGATCATCACTCCTTTGCATGCTGGATAATTGTTTTGGGTGCTGGAGTGACTGGAGAATGAACAGAATAGCATAGCTCCTGCCTTGATCTCATCTGATCCTTACAGAAAAGTAGGCACTGTTTCCACTTCTATTTATTGAGGAAACAAGCTCAGCAATACGAGATTTCCCAAGGTCCCACAGCTGGTAAGTAGTCTATAATGACTGAATTTTTTAATAAAGATTTTTATTTATTATTTTTTTAGAGAGGGAGAGAGGCAGAGAGACATCAATGTATGGTTGCCTTTCACCTGCCTCCAGCTATGGACCTGACTGGAGACCTGACTTGCAACCTGGTTATGTGCCCTGGCTGGGAATCTAACCAGGGACCATTGGGTTCGCAGGCTGGCTCCTTATCCACTGTGCCACCAGCCAGGGCTATAACAACTGAATTTTATATCTAGATCTGACTGCGTTCTGCTAATCCATGCTGCCTTCCCACTATAAAGTGCTGATTGGCAGGGCCTCACCTCAGCCTTTGCCTTGTACCCTAGAGTCACTCTGGAGCTTGGTTAGGTGGGCTGGTTGGTGCTCACTGGGGTGCCAATTGTGTCTTTTGTGGCATGTGGTGACCAGTTTGTTGTGTGACTCTTTGTCCCGTCTTGAGCCTCATCCCCATTCCAGGACATTTGAATATAAAATAACCAAGGTTTTACAGTATACTTTAAATTCTGCCTTCCATTTATCCTCCAGCTTCACCCACAGAACAAGCGTATAGTCTTTACTCTTTCTATTTTTAACTTATAATTGAATTGTGACTGCCCTGCTGCCAACTAAACAGCTGGCCCTCTTTTCTCTCCAGCCATGCCTCTGGTGCCAGGACAGGCCATGTTCACCTCAAGTGGCTTTAACAGTCCTCACAGTTTCCTACTGACTTCACCAAATTTCTTGAGGGCTACAGAAAAGGAGAATTAAAAGAGCTTTGATTCTGACCATTGATTTCACTCTTATTAATGTTGATAACTCTTGTTGAGGAAAATTCTGGCGTCATGCTTTGGGTGACAGGGGTCAAAGGAAATGCTCTCCCAAAATCTTAGACAAAAGTTAAGGAAGGCCTTGGCTGGTAGCACAGTGGATTGGCACTGGCCTGTGAACCCAAAGGTTGGTGGTTCGATTCCCAGCCAGGGCACATAACCAGGTTGCAAGCCAGGTCTCCAGCCAGGTCCATAGCTGGAGGCAGGTGAAAGGCAACCATACACTGATGTTTCTCTCCCTCTCTACCTCCCTCCCTTCCCCTCTCTCTAAAAATGATAAATACAATCTTTAAAAAAAGACAGAAAAAAGCTAAGGGAGACATTATGTCAGGGCCAACTAGCTGTTTTTTAATGGCCTGGGCTTTACTGCTGTGCCATCTGGCCCAGTTTCAGTTCCTGGGCACCGGGTTTCACCTTGCTCCCACCTCTACCTTCTGGAGGGATAGACTGTGGCCATTGTCTACATTTGTCTTAAGTGCTCTCCCCACTGCACAGAGGAGGAACTGGAGCCAGGGAGGGGCCTGTAGTTAGTAAGAGGTTAGAGTGAGGACTGTTTCCCAGTGAATGATTCCCTAAGTTCCTGTTCCCGACTCTGCTTGCCTCTAGGCGGCAGAAAAAAACGACTCACCACACCATGGTGGATCTAGAAGCCTTGAAAGGCTACAGCCGGATGGGGAGACCCGTTCTGTGCCCTGCTCACCCTGCTGAGGAACTGAGGCTGTTCTGTGAGCTGTGCAACCAGCCCGTGTGCCGCGATTGTGTGGTGGGCGAGCACCGGGATCACCCCTGCGACTTCACCAGCAATGTGATCCACAAGCATGGGGACTCTGTGCGGGAGCTCCTCAGAGACACCCAGCCCCATGTGGAGGCCCTGGAAGACGCCCTGGCGCAGGTCGGAGAGACAAGTGGCGCCCTCCAGCAGCGAGTGGAGGCCGTGGCAGCCGACATCTGGACCTTCTCTGAGGGCTATGTCAAGGCCATCGAGGAGCATCGGGACAAGCTGCTGAAGCAGCTGGAAGATATACGGGTCCAGAAGGAGAACTCCCTACAGCTGCAGAAGGCACAGCTGGAGCAGCTGCTGGCAGACATGCGCACTGGAGTGGAGTTCACCGAGCACTTGCTGACCTGTGGCTCAGACCTGGAGATCCTCATCACCAAGGGGGTGGTAGTGGAGCGACTCACGAAGCTGAACCAAGTCGAATACAGTGCCCGCCCCAGAGCAAATGATAAGATATGCTTCTCTCCTCAGGAGAAAGCAGGCAGGTGCCGCGGCTACGAAGTCTACGGGGTCATCAATACCAAAGAGGTCGATCCAGCCAAATGTGTCCTTCAAGGAGAAGGTAGGAAGGCACTGTCCACTGGAAGGCACTGCCCACTGGCACTGAGAGGGTAGCGAACAGGGACATGCTTTTTAAAGATGTGTGTGTGGCTTTTTCAATGAGGCCTGCCTTCAGCTAGGCAGAGCTCCCTGCTACAAGACAAGGGCCCCCTCCCTTGACCTCTTTGTGATGTGTTCTGGTCAGGGCACAGTTACTGTCCCTTGCAGGAGGCTTGATTCTTTTCCAGTTGAGAAAAGTAGTATCTGCCCAGGAACTCAAGGATCATACCGTTTCTATCAAAAGACAGAACAGAGCCAGTCCCCCTGGGGATAACAGCACAGACTTCAGGCAGGGTAAGACCCTGAGTACTCAGACAGGAGCATGCCAGGCCCCCAGCTGCTTAGACCGAGTTCTGAAGAGTTCCAGAGGAGTGAGGAAGAGAAGATTATGGTTCTCTTGCTTCCATGTCTTTTCTGTTCACATAAGCCGCATATCATGGCATGGAAGAGAACATGGTCAGCATTTCATTCAGTAGAGGGGTAAACAATTTCATTTGACCACAGTGTCCTGTTTTAAAGGAAGCATGCTATGTAAACGTGCAGATCAGTCCTGACAGGAAGGCTGTATGCTCGAGTGCCCCTGACTCTGGCCCAGGAATTGGTGACTGTTTGGGGGTCGCAGATCCCTTTGAGAATGATCTCTCCAGAAGCACCCACTGTCTTGGGCATCCAATTTCAGCAGCTTCTTAGACCCTTCAGAAGCCTTGCCATGGACCTCATAGTAGTTCACAAACTCTGGGCAGGTTCTTAACCTTAAGGAGCCCTGTTTCATCTGACTGCTGGACTAGGGGGCTTTTGGCATAGGGGAGCGGATGGTTAACTGAAACAGACCT
Source organism: Noctilio leporinus (assembly GCA_004026585.1). Taxonomy (NCBI): domain Eukaryota; kingdom Metazoa; phylum Chordata; class Mammalia; order Chiroptera; family Noctilionidae; genus Noctilio; species Noctilio leporinus. Next base: position 54,102 of record PVIW01003072.1, on the reverse strand, counting down.
GGCTCTTTCCTTGGGGGCGAGGCCTCAGCTCAAGCAAGAGAGCTAGTGTTTTTTCAAGTATTCTGTTGTGTCCTTACTATTGAATATCCCCTCCGCCTTGGCATGAGCTACCGCAGCATGGAGTCCAAGCCTATTCCGGCAGTATCCACAGCTGAGAGGGGATTGTTTGGGGGTTACCAGCCTCCCTCACGGAGTCTAAAGGTTTTCTTCTCTAAATACTTAGGCCAATCCTGAGTATTTTCAAAGCTTCTTTAGGGCTGAAGTCCAGGTCCAGGATCCTGGCATCCAAAAGCAGCTGCTGGTTGAGAACCACGCTCACCAGGAGACTCCCAGGTGTGCTCAGAGGGACAGTAGGAAGGGAGAAGGGAGCGAGCAGGAGGCGCAGCCTTCTGCTGTGAAGAGAAAAAGCAGGAGGGTGTCTGATCTGGGAGGCAGTCACCGCAGATGGCTTTGAAGGTGAGGGCTGTGTTTACTTTCTCCTGCAGATCTCCACAGAGCCAGGGAGAAACAGACAACCTCGTTCACCCTGCTTTGTAAGGACGCAGCGGGAGAGAGCATGGGCAGGGGAGGAGACAACGTGCAGGTCGCAGTTGTTCCAAAAGACAGGAAAGACAGGTTTGTACCACTCAGTCGTGTCATGCGTCACAGGTGGTGATGGAACTGGGAACCCGGGTCCTTAGCAATAGGGGGGCTGTCATTGCGTTTGTGACTGCCTCCCTCTGCATGTGCTTCTGAAAACGGGATCTGACCAGTTGGACCAGATGTTTTCTTGTGTGGGTTTTGGATCTGCGTTAAGTTACCTTCCAGAGGTCTGACCTGCCCCCAACTATCTTCATCCCAAGCTTTGGATAGACTGAAAAATATTCTGTATCAGACTGAATGGTGCCCTTCTCAAAATTCAGCGCCACTCACCCTGATCAGTGTGGCTCAGTGGTTTGGACATCGTCCTGCTAAGAGAAAGGTCACCGGTTTGATTCTGGGTCAGGGCACATACCTAGGTTGTGGGTTCAGTCCTGATGGCAACCCAATTGATGTTTCTCATATGGATGTTTCCTTCCCTCTCATTCCCTCCCTTTCCCTCTCTCTAAAAGTAAATAAATAAACTTAAAAAAAATTCAGGGGGACAGAGGGGAATAAAAAGGGGATGGATATAATACAACAGCAATAAAATTTAAAAAAAAAATTCAGCCCCACTAGGGCTACCAAATTATATTGGGAGCTGAGTTATATGGCTCTGGAGGGAAAGGGGAGGACAGAGGGCAGGAGGGCACAGCAGAAACCATTCTAAGAAAACTAAGTTTTCAAGGAATTCATTGTACTCAGCATACCCAATTAGCATTTATGGTGCCTCCCTTCTATTGCGAATTTAATTTCTGAGACAAGTAGACGTGGCATCCGGCTAGGGGGGAATTTAAAATTAAGAGCAAATTTGATGGTGTAGTTTACTTCCTAAAATAGCAGGCAGCTGAAGCAGGCTGTGAGAATGAGAGGCTTTTTGGAACTTGTATCTCCACCTAGTCCAGTCAGGACGGTAGTGCAAGATAACAAGGATGGGACCTACTGCGTCTCCTATACCCCCAAGGAGCCTGGTGTCTATACCGTGCTGGTCTGCATCAAAGAGCAGCACGTGCAGGTAAGACATGTGTACGCATCCGTGAGCTTGGTTCACCCTGGCCCCATGGGTCCTGTCCCCTTAGGATGTGGAGCCCTTTCTCATAGGATCAGCTATATAAAGGGACCGAATAGGATTCTTTCTGCCTTCCCTTCCTATTAAAAATGGCCCAGATTTTGCAACTCATTCTTACTAGAGGATGCTAGAGACTCTTAAAAACTCTTCACTTCTATTTCACCTCCTGGCATTTATGCTTGTGTTTCATCGCTCTCCCAGTTGGCTTGTTAGAGCTCTTAACTTGGGAAAGATGCCTTAATCACAGGGGACTATCACCAGCAGACAGGAATACACATTCAAGAAATATAATCTAGCTCAGGATTTTCCAGCTTTGTTCAGGCCATGACCAGACGTGGACTTACTGGAACAGGATTGGGAGACTTCATCCTTTCCTCTCATGGCCTAGTCATCTGTCTGTCTGACCATCTGCTGCCCGTGTGATTCTCTCTTCTGTTTACATATATGCTTATCTGATACCATGGATACTCTACCACCTCCACAGACAAGTGTTACACTTTCTGGCTAAGATGATGAATTTTCAAAAATTGGGGACATACTCAGCATGTCCAACAGAATCTCTCTGCTGACATTTGAGTAGTCAGAGGTTCCCCCAAATAGAAATCAACACTGACAGGGACACGAAAATACCATACAGAGCCCCAGCTGGTGTGGCTCAGTGGATTGAGCACCAGCCTGCAAACTGCAAAGTTGTTGATTCGATTCCCAGTCAGGCACATGCTAGGTTGTGGGCCAGGTCCCCAGTTGGGGGCATGCGAGAGGCAACCAGTCTATGTTTCTCTCACACATCAACATGCCTCTCCTCTTTCTCCCTCCCTTTCCCACTTTCTAAAAATAAATGAAATACTTTTTTGAAAAAATACCATACAGAGCCATGACTCACTAAGCCTGCGGTCTGTGCATGAGGAAGACTTACCAGCCACTGACTGCCTGCCTCGCTGGTGTGTCTGAGTGGCTCAGGTGTTTCCATAACATCATTTCATCTTCCAAACTGCAGGCTGCAGTCATCATCCAATTAGATCAAGAAACCAAACTTGCTCGAATACACAGTGTCTGCACTGCCAAATCAGAATTTGACCCAGTTATGTTTTGTTTTCTTTTAGCTCTAAATTGTTCTTTAAATGGATTATAAACTCTTTAAAGGCAGAGAGATTTATCATCTGAAAGGCTTCTAAGGGTATTGGGCCCTTGACTTTGTGCTCTTGCAGGCACACAGGGATGGGTACGTAGCAGTCCTTACTGAATATCGTTTAATATAGGCTGGAAATTGGAGAACAGAAGCTCTCCTTGAAGGAAAGGGGGATAGGTGGGGGAGTCTCTAATTTGAGAACATGAGCCACACTCTTAAACCTTTCTCCCTTGCAAATCATCTTCACCATCCCAGAATAAGTGGATGCATAAACAGATACATCCAGGATGGCGGGACAGAGGGACGTAGGTAGCACAGCGTGGGAGGGAAGGTGTGTGGCTGAGAAACTGGAGAAAGGGCCACAGGATGCCATAGTCTATGATTGTGGAGCTCTACTCATTACCCCTGAGATGCCTCAATAATAGAGAAGATTGGCCTGGTTGGGTGGCTCAGCTGGTTGGAGTGTCATCCCGTACACTGAAAGGTTGCTGGTTTGATTCCCAGGGAGGGCACATGCCTAGGTTGCAGATTCAGTCCCTGGTCAGGGCACTTGCCAGAAGCAACTTGCCCTTCCTGTCTCTCCAAAATCAAGAAACATATCCTTGGGTGAGGGTGAAGACTTTAAAAATGAAGAATGGAGAAGATAGAGACCAAAGTCAGTGACAGAAAAGCACAATAGGGTTTTCTAGTGTGTCAGGTGGTCTAGGTGACAGGAGGGGAACAGACTCCTTGACTCAAGCTGCATTGAGCCTGGCCCCACCCAGCTGAGCACCCAGCTGTTCTCCCACCGCGTTTTCCCTCCTGCTGTCCTCATCCAGGGGCAGGCCCTGTGACCTACTCCGGTTAGCATACGCGATGCGCAGCCCTGTTGACTCAGATGTAAGGTGCTGTTCTTTGCTCTTGGTCTGAACACCGAAGGGCTCACCGTTCACTGTGACCGTGAGGAAAAGGCACCGCTCACACCCAGGCGTGTTTCACTGCTGCACATTCTGCTCCAGTGGAGGCCAGAAAACTGCTCGCTGTGCCTGCGGGGGCACCATGCCAGGTAAGGAGAACCAGGTGCTCTCGAAAGTCCTTCCCTTCTGGGACTGCCTTCCAGCAGGGGTCAGCTGGCTTTGGGATATTCCCACATAGGTTTTGTTTGTAAGAATATAGTCTGGTCCTGCAGAGTGGCTCAGTTAATTGGAGCATCCTGTAGACCAAAAAGATTGTGGGTTTGACCCTTGGTCAGGGCACATGCCTAGGTTGCAGGTTCAACCTCCAGTTGGGGCACATATGGGAGACAACTGATTGATGTTTCTCTCTTTCCCTCAAAGCAATAAATATATCCTTAGGTAAGGATTGAAAAAATACGTATCCGTGGATATACTTTAGTTTAAAAGCTGGAAAGCTTGTTTAAAGCTTCTTTGTTCAGAACATGGAAATAGCAAGGTTACAAGTTCTGTGCTCTTAGTTTTTGATACATTTCACCAACCCCAGGAGCCCTGTGCTCCTCCCTGGATGCTCTGCTTCCTGCTTCTACCCTTCCCAGCCCGGCAGTATAAAAAATGTTGATCCATCCTGCTCCTGTCAAAAGGGCAAAGCAGTTCCAGATAAGGCAGGGATGGGGAGTGGACAATGAGACCTATTGAACCAGGTCTGGCTGTCCTCTTGGGGGGAGGCAGGTGAGCTCAGGCCAGAGATGTAGGGGGGTTAGAGTATTCTGTCCTGTCCTTACCTGTAGGCCTTCAGGGCAGCTTTTGCACTCTTTGGTATAAACACTTCAGAATCTACCTTCCTTTTTCTTTCTATTACTCTACCCTTCTATTTTGATTATTTCGGAGTTAAAATCCAAACCAGTTCACCTCCTTGAGTTAGCAGTGTTAAAATAACACTTTTTTCAAGACTTCAGCCACCTTTCGTCACTTTGCTGTCATCAGCCCTGGGGGTCCTGATGTAGAGGCGTCTGATAGCATGTTCCTCTTGCCCGACGTCTGTTAGATGCTTTCACACCCAGGAGCCTGCATGTTGCCAGGAGCTTCATTTTCCATGAAAACACCTGGACTTCACTGATGGTGGTTTCCCCTCTGTACCGCGCAGGTGGGTACCTAGGCTGTGGACATGGACACAAAGGCCACCCCGGTCGTCCCCACTGGTCATGCTGTGGGAAGTTCACCGAGAAGTCAGAATGCACGTGGACGGGCGGGCAGAGCACAGCAAGGAGTCTGCTCAGGACCGTGGCGCTCTGACTTCCCCGGCCATCCACGAGCTGCAGCCTGCACACCTCCTGGTTACCAGAGGGCCCAGACCTTGATTAATCCTGAAGAAAGGGAGAGAATTAAAAACAAAGTGCCTTATCTATACTCTCGAGTTCAAGTACTCTTTGTGAGCTACTCACTGATTGTATGTGCGGCTGAGAACTAGAAGCCACTACATTTCTCTTCACGATGGTTGGCAGTGTTTTCTGCACCAGAGGAGGCTGACTTCTGCCCGTATCTGTACCATTACACTGAGGGATCATGGGGACGGTTTGCTGCCTTACTTTTTGATAATTAACCATTTTTATTTCTTCCTGGGCTACATTTTATATAGATATTTTCCGCAGGAATAAAAACCTTTCAGAGTATCCACTTTTCACTAGTACAATGTTAATGGAGTATAATGTGGTCTTGCTGTTTGGGTGAACTCCCCCTCTTCCCCTCTGTGCCATGTTCATCTCATACCCCAGCACCTAAAGGTGGCCACTTGGTGAGGAGCACGCTAGTAATAAAGGGAAATGATACTGAAGGAAAATCTCATACATTTACTGCAGTTCTGCGCACGCCAGGTGATCCAGGAACCCTAATCGTCCTCACATCCGCCAACACTGGTCTTTTTCAGAGAGCAGTCTTCACCTTTGTCTGTATACCTAGGAACTTAACTAGCAGCGCTGACTCCTAAGTGTGCCTGCGTAGCTACTTGAGTCAAAAGAATTCTTGGCCCAGGAAGCAGGCACGGCTGATCGCTTTCCCTACAGAGATGGTCCCTGCTGTTTGTGGCGTCACTGTTCTCCTAGATCACTGACTTTCCTTCTCAGTTTTGCTGGTCCCTCCTTCTCTCTCCAGTCTCTATACCTTGGAAAGCCCCAAGGCTCAGTTCTGTTTATTTATTGATTTAAGAGAAAGGAAGGGAGGGAGAGAGAGAGAGAGAGAAATACGTTGTTCTATTTATTCCTGCACTCACTGATTGTTTCTTGTGTGTGCCCTGACCAGGGATTGAACTCGCAACCTTGGCCTGTTGGATCATGCTCCAAGCAACTGAGCTCTCCGGCCAGGGCAGGATCGGTACTTGTACTTCTATTTCTTCCCCCTCCCTAGGTGATCTCATCCTATCATGACTTTAAATAGCACTGATACACGAGTGACTCCCAAATGTGTCTCCAACTCCACCTCAAATTTAGTGTCCAAAACAGAACTCCCAGTTCTCACTTTCCACCTGCCTCTGCAACCCAACTGGCCCTCCTGCAGTCTCCTCTGCCCCTTTAAAAGGAAAGTCCAAATTCATTCTTAACAGGTTCCGGAGTCAACAGCCTTGACCCCCCTCTCCTGCAGCAGAGCTGATCTGTGGGAGAACCTATCAGCCATCCCTTCTAAACACCTGCTGAGAGCTGCTGTCCTCTGCTGCTCCCACCCCAGAGTGCCAGGGTTCCTGACCTGAAGTTTGCTAACTTGTCTTTTTGCTTCCACCCCTTCACTGCCTTCGGTTTCTTCTCCAGTCAGAAAGGTCCCTTTACAATACCTCATATGTCACTCTTCTGATTAATGCCTTCCAATGGCCACCTGTCACACTCAGAACAGGGTCAGTCCCTGCATGACCCGCTCTTCTCTCATTTGTTGCCTCCTCCTCCCTGCCCGGCACCCTACATCAGTCAAACTGGCCTGGCACTCCTCAAACTCTCCAAGTATCCTTGTCTTGCAGCCTTGTCACCCCTCTATCTGGAACCCACACAATTCACTCATTTTCCTCAGGTTTCTGTTATGTCAAGTGTCTCCCTGGAGAGGCCCCTACATCCCCTGTGTGAAATAGCAACCCTCCCCGCACCAGGACTCCGCTTCGTCACCATCCACCATATATATTGTTTATTCTCTGTCCTTTTACACTAGACTGTAAGCTCTACGGAGGCAGAAATGGGGCATTTATTTACTACAATACATTGTTTCTGAAACATAGCTGAGGCTTAATCAATAGCTTATTGAATGAATAAAGATCTAATTGGTAAAATTTTTAGTTTGGATCTCGTTGGTCTTTCTACAAGCCAGACTCCCCCCACCCCCCAAACCCCAATATCTGCCATTTAACCAGATCCCACTGAGAAAAAATCTTGGCCTTCTCTCACACCTATTGGTTAAATTAAACGCACCTTAGGGGCCAGCCTTGAATTTCCTAATGACCTCGTAGGGAATTGCTTGCCACACGGAAGCTTACCGTATTGACATCATTTTCTTCCACATGGGTTTTTAGTGAATCGGATTTTAGAAATGAGGATAAAAAGCTTATTTCTTTCGGCTGGAGAAAGGTTTCAGTAACTGGAGAACTGTAGCTGAGTAACAGAACACTTCTGTAAGATTATCTGGGTTCTGGCACATGCCCTAACCTTTAAGCAATATTCATGGCAATAGTTTCATTACAAATCTTAAGAAAGTCTGTGCAGGTGGTGGGGTGCGGGGAAGGGCCCTGCTCCTTGCCCTGTGCTAGCGGGGATCTAAACTCGATTTCATTTAACTGCCCTGCCAGCGGAAAAGCCTGGCAAAGTACGGGTGATCTGCAGAGCCCAAGAGAAGAAAAAGAAGTGTGAGGGTTTAGGAATTGTCTCCAGTGCAACAAAGTGTTTAAGAAATCACCTTGAGTGACGAGCACTGAAGCAGCAATATGATCCAGCATTGTAAGCTACATCTCCGGTGTTAACAGGTAAGAAAAAAGGCCCATAGTTACAGCCTCCGTCCTCTGGGGTGTGGTAGCAGGAGTAACATCTTGGCTGTCCATAAACATACCATCAGCCCACACTCATTTCCCTCGTCTCTAAAATGCAAGTCGCTCAGCTTTACTCCAAAGGACGCACACTTGTGTGTTAGGTCTGGCTCAGGTAAGAGGTGGCTGGGTGAAGAGAAGGCCAATTGAAAACAGAATATAGGAAGAGGCATTTCACTCTCGGCCTTGTTACTTTCTACATGTTGATTCCAATTCCTTCATCACTTCCTCAGAAAAGTCTCCCCTAACCAGCTCGAATCCATCCTTAGCCCTCCCAGCTACACCAGCCTCGCCACGTGGCGGGCATCACCAGGGACCTCGCCACGTGGCGCATGTCACCACTGCCATCCGGTCAGCCACGGGGATCTGAGCAGTGCCTGTCTCCCCTCCTAGACTGCAAGTCTTGGGAGGTCAGGGATTGGTTTTGGTTTTATATTTTCAATGCTGAGCAGTGCCTGGCACATTTCCTATATATTTTTGAGTTAATCTATAAGTAATTAAGCAGTAGAAGTATTCTCCCGATCTCTTCTTTCATATATAATCTCTCCCTACACTCAGATTCAGCTCAGGACTCTGGGAAAAAGGGACTCCAGGTAGTTAAAAACATTGGGTAGCAGCAAGTCTGGGTCCCTGACCCTTCCCTCGGGGTCAGGCTTTGTCCCCTACTGAATCCTGTGGTACTTTGAACTATAACTGACCCAAACCTCATTTTTGTTTATTAAAACATTTTAATCTAGGTCATGTGCCTAGGGATTCTAAATTTCTACTATAACTCACTTTGTGACCTCAGAGGGGCTGGGCTGAGAAGGGAGGCACAGATGGGGAAGGTTTTGTTCCAGTCACTCAAGAACCAAAAGGACCAGTGGCCAAAAAACAGGCTGCAAATCCCTAATCTAGAGGATTCACAATTCCCCAGGGCCTGGCAGTCTTCCATCAGGTCCTTTGCCTCCATTGGGCCCATGAGGGAAGAACCAGCCTAAAGAATCATTTGCAAAGTTTTAGAGAAAAGATTTAAAAAATGACTTATGTCACTTCTGTCCTCATTCCCTTGGTGAGAACTCAGTAACCTGACCCCTGTAACTGCAGTGAAGACTGGGAAATGCAGTCCCTCTGGGTCCCCAGTAAGAAAAGGAAATGTGGTTTAGTGAAAACAGCAATGTGTTACACTGTCAAACACATTGGATTATACCAATGACAACACCAATGCTAAATGATACAATGATACAGAGACTAAATGATCCAATACTAAATGAAATACTAAATGCTACAAATACTGTAAATGTAAAAATACAAATATCAAAATGACAGAAATAATAAGTTATAATACAAATACTATATGATAATGATGGCAATATGGAATGATATAACACTGATAAGACATAGCTACTAAATGATACAATGACACAAACACTAAACATACTAAACATCTTATGTAAAAGCACCTCCATGATCTTAACCAGAGAGACAGACAGACAGACAGAGACAGAGAGAGACAGAGACAGAGACAGAGAGGGAGAAAGTAAGTGCTAGGAAGCGAGACACTGCAGAGGAGCGGCCAAAGGGTCCACTCTCCCCTCAGCCCATAGAGGTGGTTGTGGGAGCAGCAGACTCACTGGCAGAGAAGAAAAAGAGATGGGATGGAGTTTGTGTTAGAAAACATAATTTCATTAAGTTTCTCATAAACTGAGAAGAAAAAGGCAACAAAGCTGTTTTGTTTTTTTTTTTAAATCCTTACTCAAGGAAATGATTATTAATTTTAGAAAGAAATATCTACGTGCAAGAATTTATCAGTTGCCTCCACGCACACCCCCAACCAGGGATCGAACCTGCACCCTAGGTATGTGTCCTAACTGGGAATCAAACCTACAACCTCTAAGTGTACCGGACAGTGCTCCAACCAACTGAGCCACCTGGCCAGGGTGGGAACAGAGAGCTGTTTTCTACAATTATCTAACACTAAAACATTTTCTTTTATCGGAAGTCATTTATTGGTGTGTCACTTCCTAAATAAGCTGACCAGCATGATTCATAGAGCAATTGGTTAACATAACTGATCCTCAGTTCCGGAAATAATACGCCTTACGGTGAGGAGGGCGTAGGGGTTGATGGTGAAACAGCATGCCAAGGAGAGCTCAAAAGCCCATGTCCCGTACCAACCAACAGTGGCACCATTCTGAGCTCTACCAACAGGGAACTAGATGCCAAAAAGGACTTTGAGGTCAGCCAATGTGAGCTTGGTGACAGATTCTCCAGATCCTGACAGAACCTGTTTGGCCAAATCTTTCTTGGTTTCTTGGAGCTGCAAGATCTTCTCTTCTACGGTTCCCTTGCAGACAAATCTAAAAAGCAGACAAGCATACAGTCAGAAACCCAAAGCAGCATATCTAATTACATGTTCAAACTTCTATTTATGCTTTAGCTTTCAAGTTAAATTTCTTCCTTCACTGAAGCTGTCTTAGGTTTGGTTAAGAACTCTTGAGCAAGTAGGCAATCCAACAACCTTGAGCAAGTATATGTCCATTTAAAATGACATGACTTAAATCGATATTTTATTTCCTTCCGAAGCTAGGGTAATTGAGAAATGCCAAAATAAGTAAAAGATAACCCTATTCAAAAAAAAAAAAAAAAAAAAAAAAAACTGTTGAGATCCAGCGTTCACACAAAAGCTCCATCTTGATAAGATCGGAAGGCCGTGAAGCCAGGTATATGTGCTGGTTTAAAAAAAGAGTATCTTATTCCTAGGCTAATTCCACGGAAAACAGGTTTTACAAACTGAGGAAGTAGCACTGTTGTCATTCAATCACTCATCCACTGTTGATTAAAAATACACTATTTGCCATGTACTATACTAAGTGTAGGTATGGATAGGTCAATACAGCCATGCTCTCAAAGAAAACACAAAGAGATGAAAATAAACAATAATACCACCACCCAGACAGTGCAATAATGGGAATACGTCCGGTGTGCAAGGAGACCTGTCTGGAGCAGTGAAGGAAGGCTCCACTGAAGAGCTAACCCTTAATGTGTGAGATGGAGGATGAGTGAGGGTTTGCTGGACAGAAGAGTTGGTGGTGGGGAGGGCAGGTGGGAGGGAATCCTATGGAATGGGAACGTACATAGAACCATGGCTGAGTTGCAGTACGTGGTGTGAGGGAGGAAGATCAAGTCATCCAGTCTGACTAGGGCAAAAGTCCAAAGGACTCCACCATGCTATATTCTAAGAGCAGAAGCTCAAGAGGCTGGTGGGGACAGGTCCCAAGTGGCTTTGCATGTCATGCTAAGAAAGTTAGATGTGAAAGAAGGAAGGGGATAAAATCAACATACTTGGTAGGTGGAAAGTGAGAAGGCAGGAGGAATCAAGTGTCTGGCTCTATGAATAAGCAGTGATAGTCTCCACAAAGACAAGGAATTCAGAAGAGTAAATAGCTATGAGGCGGCAGGAAGAAACAATTTCAGGTGTGACAGATTTCCTGGCACAACAGCACTTACTGCCCAGTGAGATCTCAATAGGTGTTAGTTTTACGAGATGAAGGAGATGAACACATAAGTGAATGAATAATGGGTGAGAGTCAGGTATTGAGCAGGGAGTGGGTATCCAGGTCCAAAGTTTAGGGAGTCTTGGAACTGAAGATACAGAGTTTGGAGTTGCCGGCGTAGATTCTTAAGGAAAGCGCACCAAAGTGAGGAGAGAAATAAAGACAGACAAAGTAACAATAGCCGAATGTGGCAAATTTTCGAATTCGTTGGTGCCCCTTAACAAGAGCAATTTCAGTGGAAGAATAGTGGTGAAAGTCAGCTGGTGAAGGCCGAGGAATGAATGGGAGGGAAGGAAGTGAAGGCAGTGATTTCTAATCCTTCAGGAACTGGGCCCTGAAAGGGAAGGCCTAGAGCTAGAATGGACCACAGGCAGGTTTTGTTGTTTTTAAAGAGAAGAGGGTCGAAAACAGAGGAATAATTTACAAAACTACTGGCTGTACTCTGCAAAAATGTCAGTGTCATAAAACACAAAAAAAGACCAAATAATTGTTCCAGATAAAAGGAGACAAGAATCATGAGTCATGACAACAGGAAACTACGCAGGATCTAGGATTTCCTTTGGCTGAGAAGGACATTATCATTGAGATAAGTGGCAAAATAGCCTGGGTAGTTGTACTAGATCATTGTTAACATCCTGATTTTGATCATTTTATTGTGGTTATGTAAGAAAATGTCCTTATTTTTAGGAAATGCCTGTAACTTACTCTCAAATGGTCCAGAGAAGTGTATACACATATACAGATATTTGTTGTATTATTCTTGTAAGAATACTTACATTCGTTTATGTCAGGAATTACTTCTAAACAGAAGCAAGCGAGACAGTGAGAGAAGAAGGAAGAAGGCCCTTTCATGGCTGCCTGGACTGGGACAAGGTCACCATTACAGACAAGCGTGTTCTTCTTTTGCAGAGGCCCATGCCAAGGTCATGCCCGAGCTGCCTGAATGCCCTTCCTGACTATGAGTACCAAGGAGGCTGTGCCTCAGAAGCATCATCCATCAGGGGACCACCAAATACTTTACATTCTATTAAAACACTACCCAAGAAAGACTTGCACAAAAGCAGGATTTGGGAAGGGTCCTAGGGCCTGGGTGACATTTACTTACTTGTGAATGACAACATCTTTCTGCTGTCCTACTCGGTAAATTCGGTCACAAGCTTGATCCTCAAGTGACGGATTCCTGGTAGAAACGGGGTAAAGCTCAAAGGTACTGACATCCTAGGCCGGCAGTGGCCAACCCCACAGGCAAACCCAGCCCTTAGCCTGTCTTCGGTACGACTCTAGCTACAAATGGTTGTTAGGTTTTTAAAGGGTTGTAAAAACAAACTGAATCCTACAATGAAGACTATGCAACAGAGAACAATGTAGCCTGAAATGCCCGAAATATTTAGAGAAAAAGTTTTAAGATCCCTGTCCCAGGCTATACTGGCCTCAGAAAGCTTAGGGTCAGATATTTTCCTGCCGGCGAATGAGAGACGGGGGTCACTACCAATAGCAACTCAGCAGCAGCCTCAGTTCTCAACTGGAAGCAAGAGAGGTGAAACCAATGTTTAGATTTGGTCACTGACTAGCTGGGTGATCTTGGGCAGGTCACCGAACCTCATCCCTCTACGTTTCAGGCTGCGATTGGAAGCATGAAAGCTGGCTTATGATCTCAACTACCTTTCTCAACTTTCATATTCTATGAGTCAACTAAGGAGACAACTGGTTTCCTTCTTTACAGATTCTTATTCTCAACTCTAAACTAGTCTCTCTCTGCACTGCTTTAAAATCTTAGATAACACTTCTCCATTTCAGAAAATAGCATAATCCCCAGCCTGTCTTCCTCACTTGTGAGTGTGCAGGGGAGTCCCAAGGAAGACCTGAACACATTCCCCAGGAAGACAGCAACGGGCTGGCCTGCCTATGCCCACCTGCGCTGCTTGGAGAATCAGACCAATGTGCGGCAATTCCTGGCTGGCACAACCGGGAAACCAAAAGCTGGGGCTCATTGTGACAATTTCTCCTAACAACAAGCTAACTCTTTTATCTGACTTCCAGGAAAAGTGCTATTTACACTCCTGGTGTTGACACCACGTGGGAGGCCAAGGGTGACATGTTGGGTGTATTCCTAACATAATTAGGAAATTCCTCCCTTTTTCCTTTTAGAGTAGCTGCTCCCTCTTCTCCACGATTGCAAGATCCCTGGAAGTCAACAAATATGTCTGAAATATGGTATTTTGAAGAGGCAGAACTGAAGGAGTTCGCACCTGTGAGGAAAAGCCCTGCTCCCAGTTTCCATGGAAACAGCTGTGAGAATAACAATCAAGTGAATAGACTATTTCAGTAGCATTGGCAGCCCTGCCGGCTCAGGAACTCGGGGCTGTCGGCCAGCCCAGCGCCCTGGCCAGATCTGTGTGTACACACAGAGGCATCTTCCTCACTCAGAAAGAGCTGAGTCGGCACCAGGGACAGGCCCTGCTACCCCTGTCGCCTGCTGGTTCCCTGCTATGCAGTTCAACTCAGGAAAAATCCCACCTCCTTACCAGTGCATATCCAGAAGAAAAAGGTGGTTGCCTCCAGTCAGGTTTAGGCCAACACCTCCAGCCAAAAGAGAGATCAGCATAACCTTCAAAAGAAAGCACAATGTTAACATAAAACAAATCTGGTCTCCTAATGCCTCTGTCCTTCTGTCTCAGGTTCAAGCCGAGATTAATGGAGATCAGCACTGTGTTCCTGCCAAAGTTCCTGCTGCTGTCGTAAAGGCACTGTTTTAAAACTGTGAAACACCTCACCTTCGAAAAAATTCTTACTTCACATTTTTTGGGTGAGTGAATCTCAAAACATTGTGTGTCTACGAAATATACAAACACCACACACTACAGGGCCAGGGGGGTTAGCTCATAACACTTCCCTTTAACCAGATGCTGCCTATTCCACCTGGCTCTGCGCCCCACCCCTACCCTCCGGCCTGTCACTTACTACTTTTTCCAGATTCTCATTACCCATGATTAGATGCTTTCGTTCTTCTGCTTCCCCCCAGGTCGCCTCACTTCTAAATCCCACCTGTTCTTCAAGGCTTGCCTCCTCCACAAAGATGCTCTTGATCCAAACTAGTTCTGCTCGCAATCTTCTTTCAGCCCTCATCTTTTATTCTCTTTAGAGTATTTGCATACTTTGATATGTACCCCATAAATGTCTAATAAATTAAAAAGCCCTGTAGAGATCAAAGCTATGAATATAGTTAAACTGAGCTGCTGCATTAGAATTCTCGGATTCACTGAGAAAAAGTTGCTCTTCGTTATATAACTCTGACGTGACCAGCTCGTACCTGGGGGCCCCTGGAGTTGTTGAATGCCTCCACCAAGTCCATTCTCTGCTTGGGGCTGACAGAGCCATCGATGGTGGCGTACGTCAGCCTGTGCCTCTTCAGGTGCAACGCTACCACCTTCAGCATGCTGGTCCACTGGGAGACGATGACACTGGGAGGAAGCAATAAACACACAACCATCCCCCCAAACAGATGACACTTGCCTGCAAGGCCATCATTGTCCCTGTCATTCTTAACAGTCAGTTTCAAACGCAGATGAGGAAAGGCCTCTGTTACCGAAGGGGCAAAGGCACGTACTTAGGTCTTGTTTTAATATTATAATGCAGATAAATAAGTAAACTGTGACATTTTCAAAAAGATCATAGAGCTCCCAGCTGTTTCCAGATCTGGCCTGTGATACCTGTGTACTAACTGAGGTCAGGGTCAAGTGGGGGCTAGACTGCACTCAGCACTGCAGCCTCCCATGGCCTGGGGGTCTAGTGTTCACGCGGAGAAGCTCTCTGGTCCTGCAGAAAAGGGACACAGGCCACCTGCCCTTTGTTGTCCTGCTAAGGACTTCTCTGCTCCCCTTATCGAACCCCTTCAAGCTGTTGAATTCATGTTTTAAGTTTTTAGATCAAAATATTTCACATACACAAATGCAGATTTGTAACATACATGTCAGTGGTAGCAAACCACAAGGGACCCCGATAGCCATGCTGGGCTGACGAAAACCCCCAGCTCTGCAGGGTGCTCTCTACCTGCCCACACACCTTACCCACCCTTTTGCTTTCTTTGGGTATTTCTCTACTTTTAAACATCTCTTCAGAGGCTTCACTTACTCTGATCCTCTAGGGACTTCCTTTTCCCTCAGTGCCACAAATATTTTCATTAGAAATTGTAAACCTCAGTGCTTTCTGTGGAGCAAGACTTCAGGTCCTTGATGTAAAAAGCCTAGATTTGTAAGTATCAGCAAGACTAGATTTTCTTTCTTAATTATTTTTCAAGCAATACTTGGGATAATGAAATAACACATTTACCTCTTTTGGGACTCTGAATTTCTTCGGATTGCTTCCAGTTCTGCCAACAGAGATGAAATCTGGAAAAGGTTATAGTAATGTATGCAGGTTTAAGCACTTTTCCCCATTATCCCTCCCCTGATTACTGAAGCAATTTCCTCGATGGTCTCTCTTCTCCCGGTCTGGAAGCTTCTCTACCACACTCTCCATTCCTCCAGAACGGTGGAGGAGGAAGAAAATAAGAGTAGGACTCAGAAGAGGGTAATTACTCTGCCATCACATCATGGCTTCACTTAAGCACTCCCAGGTAAGAGCTCAGGTTCCTCATCCGTCAAGTGGGGCTGAGCCCGCCGAACTCCGAGATGCTCCCAGCCCTCACACCCTATACCAGTGTCACCGTGGTTGCCTGTAGAAGCCCCCACACATGCAGCTGCTTCCCAAGCTGAGCAAACATGCTGATGCCCGGGCAGGAAGTGACTTACAAGACTGTCCCTTTGCGAGGGAGGAGGAAGAAAAGCAGAAGTCACATGAAGTGTGTAGTATTTTGGCAAGTCAAGGTTCTGGAAAGCGCCCTGACTACCACAGGAAAAAGACGGTGATGGGTATTTAGAGAAAACTGCCCTGAGAGAGCAGGATTCATGGGCCATGTGCTGGGGTCAAATTCCAGTAACATTCTGCCTGAGCTTAAGCTTACGTTACCAAAGAAACTCCCTTCCCTTCAAGGAACAACCTTAAGTGGTGTGGACCACTATGAATGGGCTTATGCTAAAAAGCCTTGTGAATAAGTATTAGCTGAATATTAGAGAAGGCGCACGAATTATCAGAAACGTAAGCTGTGACCCAATAACTAATTTTGCAGATGGCAGGACACAGTCCGGCCACATATGGTGCTCTTCTTACATTTCTCTCTGTTGTCAGTGGCCAAGACCTCGGTAAGTATTTTTAAAACGTAACCCAAAGTATCCTGAAGTAGCTGCATCCTCTTGGCAGTGACCTCCTTTCTAGATGCTGTCCTAAACGAAGCCTTGGAGGGAGGAGGTGGAGACTGGGAACGATTTCAGATGGAAGGCAGGATGCAGGGGCAGTGCTGTCTCCGCCCTCTCCACTGCTCTTCTGCCTTAAAGAGCTTTAATAACAGGAGGACAGTGACCAATGTAGACAAAGGCTGTGTAGGAGACATTACCGCAGACAGAAGCCTTTCAACAAGTCCAAGCAGTTGGCTCCCAGCTGCAGGAAACCACCTCCGGGCTCCCTTTCCTGTCTTCCCTTAAACCTTTCCCCAGGCAGACCCCTCGCTGCGTGGGCCTGTCACTAGCGTAACCTGATGGGCTCCTTTCCCATCAGGGGCGCAGGATGGAAAATCTGCCTTCGTACCTGGGCTGGCCCGAATCTCTCTCCCAAAGGCCATTGTGTAACTTGAGTTTTTGTGAAATAAAATTAGAACTTAAGACTGAAGGGAGAATTTGATCAGCTAAAATCAAGAAGTTCTAGTTCCGCCATCCAATAGCTGTTCCCGCCTGGACACCTGTGCGAGGAGGCCAAGTCCTTCCTCTGGAACAGAAGGACAGCGTACCTTGGTGCTCTCCCTTGTGTCTTCAAAAAGCTCCAGGTTGAAGTACTCGCCATTAAGGGAGACAGTGGAAGACGGCTCTGAGCTCTGGAGTTCGGACAAGGTCAAAGCCCCGAGCTGCTCCTCCAGGGAAAGGACCAGGCCTTCACTCTTCAGTTCCGTGGGGTCCAGGGCCTGAGCGGGGGACAGGCAGGGGTGGGCACAGGTGGGCACTTGAGGTCTCATCAAGCCACCTGACTTGCCACTCAATCACTGGTGGCTAACACTACACGCAATAAAACATCGTCTAATTCATCATCAGTGTCTCCTCACAGAAACGCTGATTACAATGTAATCTTGCAAGTTTTCTCACCAGATCAAAGATAAATCAAATGATGGAAATTTTTAGTGACATGCCAGACAGATTACATGATCATTCCTCTCCCCACACTCGTACCGTATAGTAAATTAAACTATCGATAACCAAGATACATTACTACAACTCCTCAAAAGAATAAAATGCTCCTCTTAATTATAAACATGCCTCTCTCCAGCATAAAGACAACTTTCTAATTGTATAAATACTTGAGTTTTCATCCATTAGACTTAAAGGCCCTAATACCGAAGTATTCATATATGGTTTCCTTTTTAACACAATGCCATTTTCCATTCTCTTTTTTTTTAAGATTTTATTTATTATTTTCAGAGAGAGGGGAAGGGAGAGAGGCAGAGAGGTAGAGAGACACCAATGTATGGTTGCCTTTCACCTGCCTCCAGCTATGGGCCTGGCTGGAGGCCTGGCTTGCAACCTGGTTATGTGCCCTGGCTGGGAATCGAACCAGCGACCTTTGGGTTTGCAGGCTGGCGCCTTATCCACTGAGCCACACCAGCCAGGGCCATTTTCCATTCTTTAAAAAAGAAAAGAAAGAGCTTATTTAAAACAAAACAAATAATAGAAACTGTTCTCCACACCATGGGAATTATGAAGATCAATAAAGACTAATATAAAATCAAGTAAAATAAACACGCATCCTGTTTTCTGCCCCACCAAACACCAAGATCAAACACAGATCCAAACCCCCTTTTCCCTGATCCAGCAGCCTAGATCCCAGATGCAGAGACTGAAATGAATCCCCCCGCAGGGCCTCTGGGTACAAAGCTAAAGGCTTTTCTTACCGATTTCAGCAAAGAAAGGTGACAGCAACACTGGCGGAGTCGCAGCAACTGTGACAGAATGTGCACGGTGCTGGATCGCGGGGAGTCTGTGCCCACAAAGCAGCCGGGCCCACCGGGCCCGAACTCCTGCGCCACTTCAGGAAGAAAAGCAAGCCACAGGAAACAGCAAGGGTTGAAACAGAGAAATATGGGGATGAATCGAGAACTAACATGATGCTATTTTAAACTACTTTGATCTGAGGTTCAATGACATAGTTATAACTCACTTCTATCCTAAATAAGCCAAATGAAATGCTGGTTTTCTACACAAACCTACTTGTGTTTAATAGAGCAGGTTTTGAAAGTAACTTGAAAAGAAGCTTAGATCACCTGGACCTGATGCTTACAGATCGGTATATTACACTTTAGTCTGATGTTAGGGTCAAGTCTCTGACACCAAAAATTCACAGCCTCCTACAGGGGTAATTCTGCGAATTTGAACACACATTTTCATTAGTTATATGTCCCACGGTTTACCTCTACTGAATGGATTATCAGAGCTTCGTCCAGATTGGTTACCCCCACGTTCTTGTCTTTTTAGATAGGAATGTAGAGCTGACCTGCCTCAGATCAAAAAAGAAAATGTACATATAATGCGTGCTACAACCACATAGGTCTACGGTGGCCACTGCTTAACTGTGCTTGCAGTAGGACTAGGCACTGGCCAAAGGTAACAAAAAAATAACTATTAAAATAAATCATTTTTAAGTGACTAATAAATAATTGATATATTAATACAAAATGCTATAATACTTAATATTATTATGCAATATACTGGTTATTATTAATTAGTAATAATATAACATTAATATTACTCATATTGATGAATACTAATAAATATAAGGTATACAAAGAGAAAAAACATATTCATACTGGAAGTAAAAGGCAGTAAGAGAATAAATCTGGAATTCAGGGAAGAAGAGCTTTAGAGAAAGTACCAAGACCAGATGACAAGAAGGATGATGGAGCAATTTTCTTTTTTTTAAGTTCCAATGAGATGCTGAGTAACAGGTCAAAGATGCAGCGAGGACCAGGTGACCTGGCACACAATAACCACGCCCTAGCATTTCTACACAAGGGAGCCAATGAAGGGCAGCTTTAAAGCCTTCACTGTGTCAATGAGACAAAGGTGAGCACAAGATGGAGTAAAGAGAGAGAAAGGGAGGGTATAAAAACAGGAACACAGATATCCACCTTATCAATAATACCATAAATACAGTTTGAAAAAACTGGACTCAACACCAAGCAAGAACAGAAAAATGTCAGTACATGACAGTCGCAAATGTCAGTACAAATGTGAGAAGATGCTTCTTCATGGCACACACCTTGATCTTGCAAAAAGGACTTTGTAAACAGTCTCTTCATCCTCAGAAAGCTTTAAATGGTGCAACTGAAATTGACGCTGGGGCAGCATCACCTTGGAAAAGGAAAAATACCAGCTGGAATGAAGTCACACAAATTAATGGAATATTACAGAGTTGACACTGGAAATCTCTTGAAGCCTAGAAAGCCACTTCCATCCTTTCCTAAAACTAGGACAGCTCAGCACAGAGCACAACGGGACTGCTGTGACACAGGTGTGGGATAGCAACCCCAGGCCCCTGCAGAGGAAGATGGAGGCTTCTGAAGCAAAGCAGATGGCTGTTCTGCCCAAGACAAGGACGTGCTCGCCACCCTTCCCCAGCTGTCCCCACAGACACATACAGAGGTATTACCAAGGGCTTGCCTGTAGAGTCCAGCTGGTCTTTCGTTCTCCGCAGCAAAAGGGTCTTGGTTAAAATACTTAACCGTTCACCTCCTTTCTTAGAACTGTTGTCAACTTGGCTCTTCCACAGATTGAAATCATCAAATGGAGAACACCGGAGAAATCTTTTTTGTTAGAAAGGACAGAAAGTAGGATAGGAGAAGTATGGGAAGGTGGAGTAAAGGTTCAAACAAGGGTGTCAGATGAAAAACAAATCAGATTTTCTGTTACATTTGTTATCCCAACATTTTAAAAAGTGAATTTTGTGGCAAAGCTCTGCTAGACAGATCAAAAGGATCCAGGTCAATAACAAAAACTACATTATAAAAATGTGAAGCTTCCCATGAACAATGTTTATGTCATCACAACAGGACATACAGACAAGAACTAGAATTTATTCCTAAATCTTCAAAGGCTATCAGAGAAATTCCACATCCTCTTACAGGCTGACTTTAATAAAAGCAAGTATTTTAAAATTGGAATTATTTTCTGTTTGCTTCAAATAAATTGTAGTCCTGGCCCCTGGTCATATGCTTTAAAGTAGAAATAGCCAAAAAAACATTCACTAAACTGCAGAAAGATGACTTTTAATTTAATTGTTTCTTTTAATTTAATCTGTCCTCTATTTTTTCCATATATCGTGGCTGGATGTAATCAAAGCCCTACATCAGCCAGTCAATCAACAGATTATTTTTCTCATACATATTAATTCCTTTGCCCTTCACAGGTTGCCAAGTCTGCCATCTGCCACAGGAGATAACCTGGCACACACCAGAGTGTAACATGAGAGATGAAGTAATTAGGAAGGGTTACTGACAGGGTGCACATTTACGTAACCCCAAAAAGCTTACTCACTTTAGCAGAGAATACATGTCCAACAGGTTGTTCTGAATGGGGGTTCCAGTGACAGCCCAGCGGGCCCGGGCTTGGAGCTGACACACAGCTATGGACGTCTGCACCCGGGGGTTCTTCACATTGTGGGCTTCGTCCAGGATGATCCTCGCCCAGACTATGCGAAGCAAAGGTGCTGAGATGCCCTGGAAGAACCACCAGTGAAATCCAGTGACGCTACGGACAACACGATGAGGGGAAATAACAAGCAAGCACTGAGGACTCACTCTTATCCTCAGGTTTGAGGGTACCCTGAACAAGCATTAAGCTCGAATGGAAACTCTCAATGGGTGCAAATAAACAAATCACTTGAGAGCCCCAATCCTTGAGCTTAAGATACGTAATAATAAAATGTTTTCTAATTTGAGTTTTCATTTACTCTTTCAACCCACTTTTGAGCAACGGCTATGGGTTGGGATTATGCTAGGTATTGAGCCTGCAAATTCACTTATTCGATAAAATATTTACAAAACTTACAAAAACATTCACTAAAAATGTATTGAGTCTCCTTTTATAAGATACTAAGCCAGACAAAAGGACAGCTCCTAACCTCAAAAAGCTCATAGTCCCTCAGGGAAGAAAGCCAGGGATCTCCCCAAATACAGAAATCTGTGAATATTCTATTATAAAAACATATGCTTCAAGGAACTAGTTATAAATGACCTATGGACATGGACTGTGGGAGAGGGGATGGGAGGGTGGAGCATAGGGAAAGCATGGGGGGGGGGGGAGGCGACAAATGTAATACAACAACAATAAACAAATTAACAAACAAACATATGTTAAAGATGAATTCCTGGAACAACACTATTTTCAGAACAAAAAAAATCCCACAGCCAACTAAAGCCTCTGCACCAGACAACGGAGACTCTCCTGAGTACATAGGCAAACATCTGGGGCTTTCCCTTGGTTTTCTTTTGTAGCCTTATTATTTCAACCCCTTCTCTTGAGATGTGGCAAGAAGCCTAAGACCAAAATACTAGTACTAAAATACTAGCCTTCACACCAAAGACAAAACATATCCTCAGAGTGTATCCCAGAAACTCCAAAATAAAAATTGCAGTAAGTGAGGCTTTCCTATAATCATGTGATAATCACCACACGTGCAATGTCGTTACCATTAGTTCTAAAGCAAAACAGCTAAATACTGTGCCAAACTTCACTCTATCACTAAGGAGGTGTCTAGAATAAAAGAGGGACAGACAGCGCTTCGTTTCCACGGGTGGCCACCTAGGACATCCCTGACCTTAGAGGAGGGAGCCTCTGGGGTCTCTGCTGCTGGGACAAGGCTGGAGTTAAAGGGGGCGGGGGTCCACCTCCCCTTCCCTGGCAGTGCCCAGCCTCACCTCCGCTCTGAGGTCCGTGCCCTTGACCTCTCCCTCGTGCTTCTTTGTGGGGACCTCCTTGGCCAGGAGGCTATAGGTGGTGATGACGATGTCATATGTAGAGAGACTGTGTGGATGTAACACAAAGCAGATGGTAAATGGTCCCTTTGTGACTGACAATGAGAGGCAGAGTTGATCGCTTTATAAAAATGCCTATGGCGGAGGACAGGTGGCAGAAGTCATTCATTTATTCCTTCATCCACACATGTGATTCTGGGGAGTAAACTTGACTTAACTTGGCTTCCTTATCTCTTATCGATGATCATTTGTCAAGTCTACTCACTGAAACTAGGACAGCCTCCCGCTTCCCTTCCAATGAGTCATAGAGGAAAACCAGCTGGGCTCAAACTAACCTTGATAATATCAGGCTGGTGGAGCATGCAGACAAGGGCTGGGAACTATCATCTAGTAACAATTTGACATGGATGACGCTTGAGTCCCAAGTAACTATGAGACTCTCAAAGAAGCTTGCCTTTCATTGTTGATGCTTTCTCCCCTTTGTTCTAATGGATTTGTAAAAATTCATAATCTAGCTTTGACATTTGGGTAGAATCGTGCTGTAAACTTTCAGTTTACCTTGTCTATACTCTTTACCTATAAAGATTCTTGATGAAAGGCACAAATCTTTTTTCCAAAGAAGCTTAATAATGTGCACTTGAGAGAACTTTCGTCAACACTCGATAAAAATGATATGCCTAAGTCAGAGGCAGCAGTGACTACGTGTGGCCTTAGGATCATATAAAGTATAACTGAGAATGATTCCGATCAGTCCACTAGTACACCATGAATACCAAACCAGGTATACTCAGAGTGCAAATCTAGTGAGATGCAATTTAGTCTTAATACAAATCAGAACAAAGGCAGGCCACTTCTCCTGGAGCAGCCAGGCTGCTGACGGGACTCTCAGACAGGACAATTGGGTGTTACAAGGGTCACCAATCTGCCAATTCACCCAAAAGACTACTTCCCTGTTCTTTAGGAGATAAAAATGTCCACTAACAGAGGTCAGGGAAAGAAGCAGAAACCACTCTGTTCTTAACTAGCTCAGCAAGTACTCAACCTAGACCCTAACATCATAATTAGGAACAAAAAAATTTCTTTGAAACCATAGGCAAACACGAGGACTCAAATTGACATCTGAGGAAACATTTTCTTTCTGCCTTTCTGATCATTCCTTCTCAAGAATTCCATAAGGTAGCCCCGGCTGGTAGCACAGTGGATGGGGAGCTGGCCTGCGAACCTGGGGATTGCTGGTTCTATTCCCAGTCAGGGCACATGGCTGGGTCTCCTCCGGCTGGGTCCATGACCAGAGGCAGGTGAAGGGCAGCCATGCATTGATATCTCTCTCCCTCTCTCCCTTCTCTCTAAAAATAATAAAAATCTTAAAAAAAAAAAAAAAAAAAGGAATTTCATAAGGTCTAATCCTAAACTCTTGAATCTAAAACTTCTCAGATCATTCATATGTGAAAAATACAGTCATAAAAATATAATCAGCCTATATCAACTAATCGTTAGGATTTCATCAAGATGTTCTGTAAGACTGAGCTACTTCCAGTCCCACTAACAGAAAATGTGAACGCTGAGTCAGAAATTCACAACCATGAAATAATTGTGTCATAAAACCCTGGCTGGTGGCACAGTGGATAAGGTGCCGGCCTGCGAACCCAAAGGTCGCTGGTTCAATTCCCAGCCAGGGCACATAACCAGGCTGCAAGCCAGGTCTCAAGACATGTCCGTAGCTGGAGGCAGGTGAAAGGCAACCATGCATTGATGTTTCTCTCTGTGCCTCTCTCCCTTCCTCTCTCTCTGGAAATAATAAATAAAAATTTTATAAATAAATAAATGAATGAATAAATAATTGTGTCATAGACCCTTCTGCCGGGGAATGAATGCTGCGGCTACTGGCAGACAACTCAGGTGTCTCAGGTCTGCTCACGTGGCAGCTTTTCGTTGGGGACAGCGACAAGCATAAAGCGAAAGAACTCCTCCATTTTCTCTCAAGACCTATCGCTTAATACAGGCGAGGGCTGTTTGGGGATGACAGGGCCGATTAAATGCAACCTCAGGGGAAGCAGGTCCAGGCTACAACGGTCTCTTAAGCCAAGATGCCAACACCTCCTAGGGACGCCGAGCAACATTTCTGCACTTACACTTTTGCACGTTGATCCCGGTTCGGCCCATGATAGAGATAGACTCTTAGTTTGTTGTTGCTCACACGTTTCTCCACCTCCTTCTTCCAGTGATGGATCAGGGAAGCAGGGCAGATGATAAGTGTTCCATGGGAAATAAACTCAGTGGAGTCTCAAGAGGGGAAAAAAAATCAACACCTAGTCACACCCACGAAACAGTCTTTAACTTCTTAGAGGCATCACCTTTATCTCACAGACTTCAATCCTTCAATTAATATTTTTAATAACTGCTGCTCTTATTTCTACACATAGCTTATAGTAGAATAGGAAGTGGGAGAGAAGGCCTTTTTAACTCAAAATGCATCATGCCCTGGCTGGTGGCACAGTAGATAAGGTGCCGGCCCTCAAACCCAAATGTTGCTGGTTCGATTCCCCAGCCAGGGCACATAACCAGGTTGCAAGCCAGGTCTCCAGCCAGGTCCTTAGCTGAAGGCAGGTGAAAGGCAACCATACATGGATGTCTCTCTCCCTCTCCCCCCTCCCCTTTCTCTAAAAATAATAAAACCTTTTTAAAAAATGTTTTATTATTTTGTATTTTCTCCTATAAAAGTGCCAGAAAGAGTCTAAAAAAAGAAATGAAAGTGGGAAGTACACAACCTCAGAATAAAAAAAGCAGTGCACTTTCAGTGGCCAAAAGGTAGAAGCTGGATCACGTCCTAACTCATCCTGGGCTTTATGGAGGAGTATTATTTTTTTCTGAAAAGCGTTACTTAATTACATCTACATTAAATTATAAGTACAAAAACCCCTAAGATGAGCAAACATTACTTTGGAACCAGGCAGTGGAGTATTTGTGCCACTGCCCTTCATCCCTGTGTGGGCATGTGTGCACATGTGTACATGCGTGTGTGCACAAGAGTAGGTGCCTGCACACACATGTTGTTACTCCATGGTTCCAGCTGCAACAACGGTCATCAGAGGCCAAGAGAGCAGACAGTCACAGATTTTTTTTAACAAACCAGCTGAGAAATGTGCTTGTGCACATGGCAACCTACATGTGGTGGTATTTATAAGTAATATCTAGGACTTTTAAAGTATTTATACAGTCATTACATTTTAAAAGCAGAGGTGAGATAAAACAGAAGCTGTCTAGCATCTGGAAATTTCTGGAATTTCAGAAACATGGAAAATAGCTTCTGTTCTTGTGCCTAAAGTCTGAATTTGTGACAGATCCTCCTTAAAAAAATAATACAATAACTAATTCGCATCTATCCTGTAGTTATATCCTTAATGTTAACAAAAATAATCATTATGTTTAGACCAAGTTTTCTAGAGCTTTGTCCATAAAATTTTTCTACTTATAGGTCAAGCTAAGTTGATATTAAAAAAAAAAAAAAAATGATCCCTTAAATACCATATTTGGCATCAGAAATGATACCATAGGAAAGCAGTCTTAACATTAAATTTCCAGTAGATTAACTAAATATGACCAAAGATGTGTTTTTGTAGCTTAAAAGTTTCTATGCTCCACCGGCTCGAATGATGTAGGAAATGGCAGGCTATCAAGGATTTGAATACCATCTTTGGAAAGCCAAGTCAAGGCCAGGTTTTTGTCCTTTTCTTTGCTTTCCTCTTGATTCTTTTGGATCAGGATGAGTGCAATCATTGTCAGGGTTTTGCCTAATCCCATATCATCCGCTGGAAGATAAACATAAAAACAGGAGAGTTAAACATAGAGCAAAGAATCAATTCAGCTTCAAGAAAAGAAATACATCCTTTTATCTCCTTTACTGGTGCTTCCACATTTCTGGAGTTACAGTTAACTCAAAATAGTCCTCTATTCCCTTAATTGATTCATCAGAGAGAGGCCTAAATTAACATTCCTTTAGAACTGTCATTGTGCCAATCATTGGACTTATCTGATTTTCTATTTATACCCTATAAAATATTATCGTCCTTTCTACAGTTTAAATAATGATCCCGACACAAGCAGAAGTATAACTGTCTCCGTGTGAACTATGGTTCGAAGTCTGGCTCTGCCACTGTGCAGAAGAGGTGACACTGTGGGCCACCCACTGAAACCCCTGCTTGCATGGTTGGCCCCTGGACTCTGCCTCGGTTTCATCAGCTTCTACTGCTTGCAACCAGGACCTGGCTGATCCTAGAGCTGAGGATCCTGACCGCGCTGCTTAAGCATTCTTAACCTCAGTTTCCTCATCCGCAAAAGAGGGCAACAGTCCCAGAGGTGTCGAGAGGATCAAATGAAACAACAATATACTTACTGGATTTTCCATACCAGACTTACCCAGAATTCCTCCTTGTGGCTTCTGACTTTCTCGCCATAGTAGCCAGGCTAATGCCTGCTTCTGGTGCAGTAGCAAAGGGACCTGACAAAAGTAACGACCAAAAGTTAATAAATTCCTCATGAGATGCTACCCTGGATCCTGTCTACATGGATGCCACATTCTACTCTTTTATTTTCTGTAAGCAATCCTCCTAATATTCTAGATGTCATTTAAGCAGCCTTTTCCACCTGTGAAGTCCTTGACTCCACCCTGTCACTTATGATATCTGTACATCCTGGTCTGCCCCAAACAGTGTGACTGATACCTATTGTACAGCATGTCCATCAGAGTTTCATCTCTCACCCTCAAGTGAGAGTCCTGGTGTGTCTGCTTCATCAGCCAAAGTCAGTTTCTACTGCTTGCCACCAACGCCTTTGACTGATTGATCAGTCTGCTTTCAGCAGCCATTCTGTTGGTTTTTTCTTATCTTTTAAATTTCACTCTCCTCTCTGTAGCCAATGTCCCAGTCTGCATTGTTAGCTGTAATTTTCAACAGCACTTTAACTGACATACCTCTCTCTAGTCTTTTCTCACTCCAATTTATCTTGTACTCCACGACAAAAATAACCTTCACAAAACAGCCCTGCACAAAGTGCTACAGGGATCCCACATCTCCTGAGCTAGTGCGATCTAGTCGGTCACCAATGCCAGGCTCCACAGCAGGGGAGCTTTTCTAGCCAGTAAGTCACCTGCTGCTCCCCACTCAGGCACTGATGTCCCCCTGTCATCGCTTACCACAGCAATCTCCGTCTCTTCCCTCTAACCCCACTCCCTCCCACTGGAGTGTCCTCTGGGCCTGCAGCTTCAAGGCACAGAGTGGGCAGGCAACAAGTAACCATTGACCTGGAGCGACTTTTCCTTTACTTCAGATCCCTTTTGCACTTTGAGTAGTCTACGGTACCTTAAAGTGCACATTTTATCTTCGTCTTCAAGTCATTTTCTAATTACTTTATGCATGTTGTACATGAACTTTCACCTCAACTAGTTCTTTAAGAGCCGCAATTCCTACTGAAGGTCATTAAGGAGACCCATTATGGCTATAGACACGGAGAGCTGAGTCTGAACAAGGCAAGGGCTGCGAGCGCCAATGCCCACACACCCAGTAAGCCCCGTATAACTCATAATGGATCCTCTACGTATACTCCCAACCGCAGATCAAAGTATAGTTGACCCTTAGACAATGCAGACCTGAACTGTACAGATCCATTTAAATGCAGATTTTAAGTATAAGAGGATCCACATGGTTCAAAATGCACTGTTCAAGGCCAGTTGTGTAACTTTATGACTATAAGGAAAAAAGTGCTTTCTATTTCTCACTGCTAAACAGGAAAGGAGAGAATAGTGCAAGGGAACCACCAACGCATTTTCTGTAGGAAACATGTCAGAATGGCACCATGCTGAGCTGTCCCACAGGGGCCCTCTTCATGGGCACTGGGGCCCTGTAACAGGACATGCCCTGGCTCACCTTCAACCCAGCTGGGTCCTCTGCCACAGCTGTCTCACCAGGACATGACTCAAGTGACCGATGCAGCTCATCGATAGCTTCACTTGTGATTTTCCACACAGAGCGAAGGCGATCTTGGTTTGTAGGACCTGTATACAGACAGGTGTTACCTAAAGGTGTCATAGGTTATCATGTCTTCACTATAGCTGCAAAAAGGGAGTTCATTATTTGCCAAGTGATGGCGCTGAATGGACTAAAAATTCTTTTTTTTTTTAATTTATTTTAATTATAGCTGACACACACTATTGGGCTAGAAATTCTTGCCTCCCGTTTTTCCTCACCTCACAGGCTCCTCTATCCCCATTCTGTTTTTTGTTTTTTAATCACATAATAAGGGATAAAATGAGGATAGAAAGTAAAATGAAAAAACAGCCCTGGCTGGTGTGGCTCAGTGGACTGAGCACTGGCCTGTGAATCAAAGGGTCACTGGTTCGATTCCCAGTCAGGGCACATGCCTGGGTTGTAGGCCAGGTCCCCAGTTGGGGGTGCGTGAGGCAACCACATATTGAGGTTTCTCTCCTTTCCTTTCTCCCTTTCTTATTCTCTCTTTAAAAATAAATAAAAATCTAAAGAAATGAAAAAGATAAACCTATCATATTTTTAGTAAATTTTTCCAGCTTTAAAGTGGCAGAGGAAAAATGCCATCAGTATTTTAGAAAGAAAAGACCCCTTGGCTGGGTGCAAAGGAGTCCATCACAGAACAGGCCACGCAAGGTGAGGTGCAGGCAGCCAGACACCACCCTGGGGTGCACAGCACAAACGGACTGCTCTTCCCGGGAAATACTTCATGCTGGTGGCCCGATCATCTAGAGAACTTCTATCGAAATTAATTAACAACTGGAGGCACCTCAGCTGGTTGTAATCTTAGGGACGAAGGACTCAAATAAATACGAAGTTTCTAGACCAATACATATTAAATCACTTAAAAGTTCAAATGTTTCCAAAAGGAAAGCTATATTTATGGAATTTTTTCTAAAACGTACTTTCTGGCCTTAATAATCTAACATAATTAAATTTTCCCCTGGGTGACTCGGTCACCGTTAGGAGTACAGGATGATGCCGTCACACACATGTTCGTGAAGCCGTCCTGCACAGCCATGACTACTCCGCTACTGTAAGAGCGTCTTCCCCGTCCCTTTTCTGATCGACCTTAGTTTCATCTGGCATGGAGTCTACACTCCCTTACAAACTAGTGTTCTTCAGCTTTCTCCCCTGTCTTCCATTTCTCCCTGTTTTCTTTCTTCTGTTTCCCTTTCTTCACCTCCAGCAGTTCTCACTTGGAGGAAAACTGGCTTTCGCTTTGCCGGTCACTGCCAGCCACCTGGGCTCTGGTCCCGCGATCAGCACTCCAACACATCCTGTTACATATCTGAGGCTCTCCTGGGGATCTTCATTCTGCAGTTACTTCTAACGTGCTGTTTTCTGGACAGTTTGGGATGGAAGCACTCAGCCACATAGGGTGTTACTATTCTTGGTGGGCCTATTGGCTATGGGTCCTTAGTCACATTGTTCCTCTGTTCTGCCGTCACCCACACAGAAGGAATACAAATGAAGTGGCTATGCTTGTCTACTTCCTTCATCATGACGTGACTTCAAGTTTCATTCACAATTACTAGATGACTCCCATGTGCTAGCCACCCATCTATCTGACCAAGGTCAGCAAACAAGGCAGACAGAGTGTCCACCCTCACGGAGGTCTAAATAAGACCATGCAAAACTTGGCTGAGCGCCACAATCTTTCTTACAATGCAGGAATGGCTTTTGCCTTCACCTGGCACAAGACACCTACTAGTCAGAATTTGAGCCCAGAGGTGTAGCCACTCGCCACAGGGCCAGGCCCCTGGATCTTACCTGCACCACACTGACTGGACTGCCCAGCAGCTACCTGGCAGGCAGCCTTCAGGCCTAGAGAACCCACAGGCTGGACATCCTGACCCTGCAGGGGTTTCAGTGGCACTAGGTGGGGAGGGTCAGTGGTAGTTTTGGTGAAGTTACTCTGTTGTGGTACTTGAGTGTTTCTCTTCTCATCAATGCCTGTTCACACAAAAAAAGGGAGGAACAGATTCAAGTACAGAAAAGTAAAGGAATGACGAATGACATGTTTAAGGTGAGGGAGGGCAAGAGGGAGGGGGATGACCACCACTCCAATGAGCTGGGAAAGGCTTCCCATAGAGTGTAGCATTTAAATAGGCACATAAAACAATGGGAAAGACAGTTGAGTCTATAGGCAATAGGAGAAAGCCTATTTTATAAATTTATAAATTACAGATGTAATGTGAAAGGAAGCTCAGACGCAGATCACAAAGGGCAAGGTGAATGAATCAACATTCTTTACCAAGACGGCTTCTCGACTGGCTCTTGTAAAGGTCATGCTAACCTCAGGCTCTGGGGCATAACCTGGGTTACCTTGCTCTGGGGTGAGGGCGAGAACACTGAGTGCTTCCTCCAGGTCCTGAATTTGCTTGAGCAACTTCTGACCTTTGTCTGGAAGAACCTGAATGTTCACCGATGCCAGTGTGCTCTGAAAAACAGGTCCAATCAAACAGATTGCTCCTCTCAAGTTGTTAGAAATGCAGTTTCAGACTAAAACACCTAAAGTGCTAAAACTCTGAAATTATGGTCTGCTAACTACGTGTGAAAACCAAAACTTCAAAAAAAAACAAACCCAGATGACTTACCAATCCTGAAATTATAAACATAGGGAAAGGCAGAAATAAACACCCTCTATAAACCTTTTTACATTAAAACAGTAACATCTTTAATTTGTGTGTGGTGTCCCTAGCTGCCCATTGTAAGCAGAGCTCTGACCTTCAAACCAAAGCAGTTACCTTCTTTTGTCTCAGTTGCGTTGTGAGGTGCGCCCTTTGGGCTGCTGGGTCCGAAGGTCCTACCTTCTTGGAAACACCCGAGTCAGGAGATATTTTTCTTTCCACAGCATGACCAGGGAATCTAAGGTTCTCTTTCTTCTTTGAGTCCTTAGTCTTGTCTAAGAGTAAAGAGCTCCCTGGCTGAGAGGAAACAAAGATGACATCATCGTCCTCACTGTCACCACTGCCTGTGTCCACTTCTCGCCTCTGTCCCAGGGAAGAACCTGCAGCCGGTGGTGCGGCCCGGGGGGCTGGCCCTGGTGTGGCAGATGCACAGCTGGCCTGTGACTGCCTCTGGGGATGGCCCTGGGGCAGTGTCTCCTGGGTGGTCTGCAAGCTCGGGTGGTCCTTGGCCTTTGTTTCTCTAGCCTCACAGCTCTTGGGCTGCTCCTTGCTGAGGTGTTTCCCTTCCAGGGGTTTTTTTATGGGGTTTTGGCTGCAAACGATGTGAGGTAAAGGCTTGGTTTTCTTCTCTCTCAGAGATTCTGATTCTTTCTGGACATGATTCTCACCATTTGGTTTCTCCTGAGTGGAAGCAAGTGGTTTTCTCAGCTCACTATCAGGCCACTGTTTAATTTCAAAAAGGTTCCTTTCGTGTGTCCCTTCAGTCCCCTTTGCCTCACACTGAAGCTCTGTTTTCTCCCCTCGTGGCTTCTCCTGACCTGCAGATTTTTCCTCTTCCACCAGGCCAGGTGAGAGGTCCTTCTCCATCCAGCAGTTAGATTTAGGCTTCTGTTCCCTCTTTTGCACCAAGAGCAGGTCTCCATTTTCTGTTTGCTTCTTATCAGTCATCCTTTCCTCGTTTTCACCTTTGATGAACTGTTTCCAGAGAGATGGTTCTTGATTCTTGTCAAGTACCTTGAACGGGTTTCTCTGCTGAGTGGAAGGATAATGGAATGGCTCAGGCGTGTGTTGAGGTTTACTGGTTACATGATGCCCTTTGGACTTAGGATCCTACAGGACAAAGAACATCAATTTTTTTTTTAAGATTAAAAAAAAAAAATTTATTTATTATTTTCAAAGAGAGGGGAAGGGAGTGAGACATCAATGTATGGTTGTCTTTCACCTGCTTCCAGCTATGGGCCTGACTGGAGACCTGCCTTGCACCTGGTTATGTGCCCTGGCTGGGAATCGAACCAGCGACATTTGGGTTCGCAGGCTGGGGCCTTATCCGCTGCCACCAGCCAGGGCCCATAATTTTAATATGTTAATGCAAACTTTGAATGTCTAGAGTGTCTTTTTTTTCCAGAGGAAATGGAAACAGTGATATTTCTGAACATGTGTGGGGCTCTCTCTCCCTCTAGAAAAGACTGTATGCCAAACTCATGAAGGATTTGTTCCTTAACAGTGCTTTCAATGTCTGGCTCCTCCTCTGTCCATGGGCACAGCTTTTCCAGGCCTCAATGAAATGTAATGATGAAATCAGTGCTTTTCCAATGGCAGCAGCCACCATGTATACTTTTCATGAAAAACTGTTCTCTCAAGATGAACTTGACCCCAAACCAAAATGAGGCCCTATACTTACTTGATTTGACTTTAGGAAAATTCCACTGCAGGAATCTAGAATCACAAGTTCAAGCTACCCCTCCATTAACGCAACTCCTGTCTCCTCCCTAGGCCTATGTAGTTTCTCACAAATGGGTATCTGTAGGATCTCTCCCAGTTTTCATATTATGGGAGCTTATAAGTTACAATCAGCTTATACCACTATCAAGGAGATATCAGCCTATAAAAAGATGCCGCAATTAGTCAAGTAAATTAAACTTTTTCCTAAATAGGAGAATACTGACTCCATTTAAGGCTCCAGGAAATACTTAGGTAAATGAAATTGGAGACAGATAATGAAATCTTGAATATAACCAAGTAGTCCTTTGAATTAAAAGTTCCAACAGGGTCTGGCCTCCTTTAAAAAATAAAAAAAACTGCCTTTCAGAGACAGCATGATAAAGACCAACTAGTTTATATTATACTTCAAGGTCTTTCTGGTTGATGCCACAGATTAAAGTCTTAATACAGTGTGTTTGAACAGGTGAATAACTCCTACCTGCCATGGGATATATCCACACCATTGCTTCTTCTCAGTCTTACCCCTGGTGCATCGGAAGAACAATCTAATGAAGCGTAAAACACAAATAATCAAGGCTGTGAAAATCCATTAAAACAAGAGATAACCTTGGTTTTAATCCAAGAAAACATTTTACAACTACTTGATATTGGTTTTGAAAGGTCACTTGAAACCAATTACTCTTACATGTACATTTACTAATTTGCTATTGCATAGGATATTCCTAAGGGCTGAAAAGTGAAATAGAGATGTCGTGGTAACCAGAGGGTACGCATTGATTTATTCTTTACATTTGGTAAAAAATGACCGAAAGGAAGACACTGAACAGCAAAAGCTGCTAAAATAAGAAAAAGAGACACCCAGACATTATGTGCCCCTGACAGGAAGCCACAATACCACCTATAAAGTTAAAAACAAAGCAAAACAAACAAAAAGCTAAGCCAAACCATAACAAATAAAAACTAACCTAATCTGGCCAAACCCCTAGATCCAATGACCAATTTACAAGACATGCAAACAGCAGAGAAACATAAAACCAAACTATGCAGCTATAACCCCAACAGATAAATTACAAGAGAAAAGAATGACAGAGGGGAAACTTAAGACTTAAAAGAAATACCAATCGCCCTGGCTGGTGGCTCAGTTGAAAGGTGCCGGCCTGCGAACCCAAAGGTCGCTAGTTCGATTCCCAGCTAGGGCACATAATGAGGTTGCAAGCCAGGTCTCCAGCCAGTTCTGTAACTGGAGGCAGGTGAAAGGCAACCATACAATGATGTTCTCTCTCCCTCTCTGCCTTCCTCCCTTCCCCTCTCTCTAAAAATAATAAATAAAATCTTAAAAAAAAAAAAAGAAATGCCAATCAATAAGCAAAACTAAAACTACCAAAAATATAAACTATGATATTCATGAATCTAACAGACATTTACACTCAAACTGATTTTAAAATAGAAAAAAGAGCTACATACTAAAATATTTATAGAAGAAATTATGTTACCT
This sequence comes from Noctilio leporinus, assembly GCA_004026585.1. Lineage (NCBI taxonomy): Eukaryota > Metazoa > Chordata > Mammalia > Chiroptera > Noctilionidae > Noctilio > Noctilio leporinus. The sequence goes on along the minus strand of PVIW01003072.1, from coordinate 19,766 downwards.
GGGATCTATTTCAAAATATGGTGGGAATAGAGTACATTATAGGACAAGATTAGCCATGAGCTGTTAACTGTTGAAGCTCAAACGTGCTGCATTCTTTTGTATGTATTTGCAATCTTCCATTAAAAAAAAGACTGTGCTGAAATGGCTACACTGGTCTCCAGCCAGATCTATAGCTGGAGGCAGGTGAAAGGCAACCATACATTGATGCTTCTCTCCTTCTCTGCCTCTCTCCCTTCCCCTCTCTCTGGAAATAATAAATTAAAAATCTTAAAAAACAAAACCAAAAAACTCCTCAAAGATTTTATATCAGTTAAATAAAAGCTTTAAGCATACATATTTTACTTATTCAAATAGGTAATGTATTCTATAAAAAAAACTATAAAGTGGCAGTGAAAAGCAACCCCTCATCATACCCTGTACATATTTTATATACACAAGGGGACCCAAAAAAACCCAGAATTTTAATAAAAATTATTTATTCTTACATGTTTAAACTTCAGTCACCTTCAAAGTACTCTGCATTTGATGCAGTACACCTACAGACTTTTTTCCCCTGCTCAAACAGTTTTTGAACTCATCGATTTTGATACCTTTTGGTGATTCTGCTGTTTTTTTTTTGTATCAACTCTTCCACATTGGCACAACATTTCCCTTTGAGGATTTCTTTCATCCAGGGAAACAAAAACAGTCACTTGGGGTGAGAGTGGGTGCATAGGGAGGGGAGGGGAGGGTGCTCCTGCAATTTTTTGTCAAACACTGCCGAACGCTCAGCTCGGTGTGGGCAGGCATGCTCACAAATCACCCACCATGAAATGCGCAAACATGTTGCGTCTTCAAAAATAATTCACGAAAGCTGAATGTAGCCCCTGACAACGCCAGCTGGTACACAGATATACACTTGATCTTCGCCAAAAGGCCGAGAAGCGATGGTGCACAGATATACAGATGGGTCCTAGAACACCCACCCAGCAGAGGAAGCATGTACTACCAGGGGCCCGCCCTCCAGAAGATAATTTTGTTTTGTTAGGGTCCCCTCCACCGTATATATTTTTTATAGCTGCACAGCTTTATACACAGCTACACTGTTTCTGCTCTATGGATGTTCCATTATTTATTTAATCAGACCCCTCTTGATAAATACTTTGGTTGTTTCCAATCCTTCACTATTAAAAGCAATGTCACAACAAATGACCTATGCACATGTCATCACACATGTGTTTTAATACCCCAGTAAGGTAACTTATTTCTCATATTGTGTATTAGTGCCTTCTGTTTTTCTTGATCATTTAGCTTCTAGACTTTATTCTCTTTTTATGGTTTAACTCATTAAATTCAAATTTTACCTACATAGATTCCTTCTTTCTCTTTAATTTCTTGTTCTTCTTCTAAGTTCTTAAGTGAGTCTTGGGATATTCAACATGATTCAAACAGTCTGAGTCCTAATTAAAAATTAATCCCGAACAACAACAATAAAATTAAAAAATAAAATAAAATTAATCCCGAGCAGGCCATTACTTTACCTGGACATGTAAGCAAGGATAAGAAGCCCAAAACAGACCAGCGTTCCATAAAAGTCTAGCTAAAAAGAAAACAGGTCCAGCCCCTCTCATACAAACACAGTTTTCCCACTCAAGTCCATAACTTAAAAAAAGTGCATTGGTCTCTTTTTCTCACTACAATAGGATATTATATTGAACATGTATAATTAAATTTCTGAAATACTTTGAATGCATAAAAATTTAAAGTACTGGCTACTGTTAGGGAGTAATACTATTTATCAAAATAAATGAAGAACAAACCGCTGCTGTTGCTTCAAGTGTATCTAGTGCTTGAAATCTTAAAGAAAATTGCATAATTAGTACCTACTTTAAAGCCTAAGCCATGTAGACTTTCAGAAGGGAAAGATTTGGAGAAAGAAGGAAGAAAACACTACATACTGAGCATCTACTATGTGCTAGGCACAGTTTAAAAAAATGCTTACATTCTTATTAAAATCAATCTGCACTGGCTAGTTTTTCTTTAGGTTAAAAAGCTTGCTATGTTTATTAAGTTGTAAATTAACAAAGAAAGCAGTAGAACTACATTCTCACAGAGAAAGCAAATACTGATTCCACGATGAAGAAAAATGTCTATAGTATATTAATTATTTTCCAGGACACAGGTTATAAACAACAATGATGAAGAAACCAGTTAGAAGAGACCCCTTCAATTCTGCCTTCTGCATCAAATAGGAAATCCTCCCTTCTTACTAAAGGCTGGCTGTCCAACCCAGCATCACAATGTCAGCCAGGCTGGGATTCTTCCAGGTTTCACAACCCACAACCATCCTCCGCTGGTTCAAATCCCAGCCGTATCACATAATTAGCTCCAAAAACAAAGACATCTTATTTAACTGGCCCATGGGGTAGTTTACTTTTCTGTAAAACGGTAAAAAGAAAAAATCAAAACAAACAAAAAACCAGCTACTTACTTCATTTGGTCACTGTGAAGATCAAAAGCATTAACACATGCATATTAAGAACTTAATAAATAACAGCAATCAGATCACTTCCGGCCAAGATGGAGGCGCAGGCAGACACACAGTATCTACCTCCACAACTACCTCAAGAAGAAATACAATTACCTCAATACTGGAGACAACCAGAAGTTTCAGAAAATCAAGCAGCATGGAAGTCCAATTAACAAAGAGAGCTCTGACTGGTGGCTCAGTGGATAGGCACTGGCCTGAGAACCCAAAGGTCACTGGTTTGATTCCCAGTCAGGGCACATAACCAGGTTGCAAGCCTGGTCTCCAGCCAGGTTCCCAGCTGGAGGAGGTGAAAGGCAACCATACATTGCTGTTAATGTCTCTTTCTTCCTCCCTCCCTGCCCTTCTCTCATTAAACAATGAATAAAATCTTAAATTTAAAAAAAAGAAGATATAAAGAAGACTCATCCAGACAGGTAAAAGGGGCAGAACTGCAGCAGCTGTGGCCAACCGGCAGAAAGCACAGTCACATATAAAAGTTAGGAGGGACAGCTACTGAATGTTCCCAACACCAGACCAGACCACACAGCTCATGGTTCCAGTGACAGGGAACATAAAGTAACATAAAGCCTCATTGCTTCTGACTGTGAAAACCAGTGACGGTTGGGGTGGAGGAAGAAACTGCTGGTCTCTCAACAGAATCCATTTGTTTAGAACTCCCACAGACCTAGAACATGCGCAGACCCACCCACTCTGGGAACCACAGCCAGGGCAACAGCTAGAGAGGAGCCAATTCCGTAGGGGAAATGGGAGAAGTGCCTGGAAAAGGGGTCAGTGCTGAGCAAACAGCATTGTTCCCTCTCAGACCCGTCCCATGCGCACAGCGCCACTATGTCGGGAAATGAGTCAGCCAGAGCCCTGCCCCTTACAATGTAACAGGTGTGACAGTCCTACCTAAGACACAGAGGCACACACAGGAGCCTGTTAAATTGAGGAGATAGGGAAGTATGGCCCAAAAGAGGGAACAGATCAATATCCAGTGGGAGAACTAAGCGATGAGGAAATAGCCAACCTACCAGACGCAGAGTTCAAAATGCTGGTAATAAAGATGCTCACAGGCTTGACAGACATGCTTGAGTACGGCAGACACAGAAGGGAAGTGAAGGCTATGCTAAGTGAAACTAAGGAAAAACCAATGGTGAAGGGAAGGAAACCAGGATTCAAGTAAAAGCTTTGGGACATAAGGAAGAAATAAACAGTCAACCAGCACAGAACGAGGAAACAAGAATTTAAAAATGAGGACAGGTTTAGGAACCTCAGAGACGACTTTAAATGTGCCAATATCTACATCATAGAGGTGCCAAGAGAAGAGGAAGAGCAAGAAATTGAAAAATTATTTGCAAAAATAATGAAGGAAAACTTCCCAAATTTGGCAAAGGAAACAGACATGAATTCCAGGAAGGACAGAGTGGGACAAGCTCGACCCAAAGAGGACCACACCAAGATACATCATAACTAAAATGGCAAAATTCAAAGACAAAGAGAGAATCTTAAAAGCAATGAGAGAAAAGAAGAGTTACCTACAAAGGTTCTCCTAAGACTATTCGCTGATTTCTCAAAAAAAAACTTTGCAGGCGAGAAATATTCAAAGTGATGAAAAGCAAGGACCTACAACCAAGATTACTCTGTCCAGCAAAGCTATCATTTAAAATGGAAGGGCAGATAAAGTGCTTTCCAGACAAGGTACAGCTAAAGGAGTTCATCATCACCAAGCCATTATTATATGAAATGTTAAAGGGACTTATTTAAGAAAAAGATCAAAACTATGAACATTAAAACAACAACAAACTCACAACTATCAACAACAGAATCTAAAAAATAAAACGAAAATAAACTAGCAAGCAATGAAAACAGGAACAATCATAGGTATGAAGATCATTTGGAGGGCTATCAGCTGGGAAAGGGACGGAGAAATGGGGAAAAGGTGCAGGGATTAAGAAGCATAATTGGTAGGTATGAAACGGGGGGAAGCCAAAAAACATGTATGCATGACCCATGGGCATGAACTAAGGGAAATGGAATTGCTGGAGAGAAAGGGGGCTGCTGGGTGAAGGGGAACAAAGGGAAAAGAAACTGGGACAACTGTAACCGCATAATTCATAAAATACACTTTAAAAAAATAACAGCAATCATTAGTCTAGTCCTGTGACAAGGGTTTATTCCTATAACCACACTGCTGTTTCTGACCTTGTACACCCCCTGTCCTTTCCTCTATCCAAATTCTCAAGATCATTCAAGGCCAAGTTCAAGTCTGAATTCCTCCACTTCCTCAGTAACCTTCATTAGACAGAACCCCCACTACAGGCCTTAAAGTCACAGAAGCATCTGGCATTTGACACATCCAACTTAACAGTCTAATATGAGCAGAGAGGACTGGATGGCTCAATACCTTCCTGTGCTCAATTCTTACCCCAGTTCTGTCACAGGGCACTTAGGAATATGGGTTCACTGCTTTTACACCAAAGTCCAAGATGGAACAAAAATGGACATGCAAAAAGTGTGGTTGTAAATATTCTAGGAAACAAACAGATGACTACCTTTGTGATCCTAAAGTGAAGGCTTCTCTCCGCGACACATAAAACCCTGCAGCTAAGAGAGAATTCAGTAATTTCAGCTACGTAAGTTTAAAACTTCCATGTGGTAAAAACACTATAAGCAAGTTCTATGACAAAAAGCCCATTGGGGACAGTAATTGCCACCCATATAACAAAGGGCTAATATCCTTTACATGCAAGAATCACTCCTATCGTACAGCACAGTGAACGATACTGTACAGCACCTACTCTGCACTGGTTTCACTGACGGGGGTTCTGCAAGAGCGGGTGGCGCCCGAGGTCCTCCTGGCTGATGCCCTAATGCCTCTCGGTCTTCAGCCTGGATCATCATAATTGGGCTAGATAAGCTGCAAGCCAATTTTACCCAAAAACAAACTACACAAGGAACCTTTGCATGAGATATGAAAAGATTCGAGTGTTATTAAAAATATTTTGAGCATCCCACTATAACCAGTTACTTAACTAAAACTTATCTTACTATTTAGAGCCAAAAGTATTTCCACCCATTTTAACTCCATCCCCTTGAGATGGGGAGAGAAGAAAAAAGGGGACATGAACTCAGGAGCTCAACGACAATGCCCTGCATTTGTAAGTCAGGTGTGGCACTTTTCTGTGGTAAATCACTCTCGTCAAGGCAAGAGTTCTTCCCTCTGGTTCTCCTGAGTGGACTCTCATAGCTTCTTTCACCGCCCAGAGGGCCCGGCCTGGCCAGGGGCCCGTCCAAGGCTGGTGCGTGCTGCCATCTGGTGGTTCCGTTGGAGAACTGCACACAGATGCAGCTACACTGCACCACCTTGGTTCTCACTCCCGTTACTCTGCTGCACCTGTCTCCTCTTCAGGCTCAGCTTTAAACATAATGGAATTTATTAATTAAAGGGTATGTAAAGTACCTTAAGTTCTTGAAAACACGACCCAGTCTGGGGAAAGGAAAGGCCATGTTCAGATTCCCTGAGGTCATTCTCCAAGTAAGGAGTTCTGGCTCAATGTCTATGTCTACAAAGGAAGTCATCATCCACAGGCTAATCTATTTCTGCTTTAATTTCCAGTCTGGATATTTTTGCTGTTTTTTGTTTTTCATTTGTTGTGTGTTATAGAACTGTATTTTATTTGTCCTAAAACAACCTTTTTACTTATTTATTTAAATATTTTATTTATTATTTTTAGAGAGAGGGAAAGGGAAAGAGGCAGAGAAGGAGAGAGACATCAATGTATGGTTGCCTTTCACCTGCCTCCAGCTACTGACCTGGCTTGCAACCTGGTTATGTGCCCTGGCTGGGGAATTGAACCAGCGACCTTTGGGTCCGCAGGCTGGCGCCTTATCCACTGTGCTACCAACAACTTTTAAAGCTTTAGTAACTCCTAGTTATGGTGTTCTAGATTTGGGCTAAAAGAATTACATTTAGCATACTTTTTTTTTTTTTTTCTATTTTAAAGCAATGATCACCTCTCAACTTCATCTACCTCATATGGAAAATATTAAGGATAAGTTCTCAAAATTCTATGTTTATCCAAGACCTTTCTTCAGAGCTGCACACTCACTCTCCTGGCTGGCTTCACATATACATCACACATGATTCGTCCCAATCCTCTACTGATGTGACCCTTCCTTCCTGTCATCACCATAAACCCCATTCAGCAACCATTTACCGAGTGCTGACAATAAGCCGAACAGCAATGCCACTCCATAACCACCGGAGCTCAGGTTCCCTTCCCCACCTCTCTAAATGTTTCCTTATCTGTCTGTGAAACAGAGCTACTGAAACCTATCGCAGCAAATCTACAACAATAAAACATAATGAACATGCTATGCAGAAGGCATTCACAGTGGCTGTCATTTCAACGGTCCCCTTGCCTCCACTGTCTTCACTTTCTAGTTTATCCTCCATTGTTCTTCTAAAACAAATTGAATAAAAAATTCTTCAGTGATTTCCTACCACCCAAAACAGTGTTTCTGCCTGTTAGAGGGCCCCCAGTAGTCTGGCCATGGCTGCACATGCCAGGTAGACACCATGATTCCATGTACTAGAAGCTTACCAGCCCCATTCTATAAGCAGAAAACAATAGAAAAGCGAACTTTCTAAATATTCAATTTACAACAGCATCAAAAGACATAAACATTGAGGACTATAATGAACAAAAAGGGTACAGAACTCCCTAGTGAAAACTATTCAACAACACGAAGAGAACATTTTAAAGTGATAAATAAATACACCATGCTGGTGAATTGGAAGATCAATATTAATGTCAGTTCTTCCCAAAATGATCCATGTAGATTCTGTGTTATCCCAACACGGCTTTCTGAGGAAATTTAAAAAGTAGATCCTAAATTGTACGTGTATGGAAATGCAAAGGACCTAGAATAGCCAATCTTGAAAATTAAGCTGGCAGACTCACACTGTCTTCTCTGATTATGTAATGGCAGACAAAGGAGTCAAGGGAACAGAGCAGCAAGTCCAGAAACAGACCCGCACACAGTGATCAACTAATTTTTTTCCACAAGTCTTTCCATGGAGAAAGAAACGTCTTCAAAACAGTGCAGAAACAACTGAATAAGTCATTTAATATTACATGAAAAACTAAATAAACTACTCTTATAAGATACACAAAATTAATTTGAAGTTGGCCATAGATAGATAGACTAAACAACCAACCAAAAAACTATAAAACTTCTAGAAGAAACCACTGGAGAAATCTGTGATCTTAGGTAGGCAAAGGTTTCTCAGAGAAGAGAAACAGCAGACACCATTAAAATATAATAAACTGAACTTTATAAAAATTTTAAAGCTTCTTTTCAAAAGGCAATTAGGAAAAAGAACACCACAAATGGGAGAAAATATTCATAATACGTTTATCTGTCAAAGGACTTGTATAGAGAATGTATAAAGAACTCCAACTCAGTAACAAACAAAACAAACAAAAAAAAACATAATTTTTAAAATAGGCAAAAGTTCCCCAGAGTCATACTGATTCCCTTTTTGTAATTAAAAAAAAAAAGATTTTATTAATTATTTTCAGAGAGAAAGGCAGGGAGGGAGGAAGAAAGGGAGAGAAACATCAATGGATGGTTGCCTTTCACCTGCCTCCAGCTATAGACCTGGCTGAAGACCTGGCTTGCAACCTAGGTATGTGCCCTGGTTGGGGAATCGAACCAGCAACCTATCGGTTTGCAGGCTTGCACCAATCCACTGAGCCACCAGCTAGGGCCATTTATGTAATATTTTTGAAATGGAGATCAGATGCATGGTTACCAGGAGTAAGGGGAGCAGGAGGAAGGTGGGTGTAGTTATATAAGGTTCCGTGGTAATGGAACAGTTCAATATTATGATTGTGGTGATGAATACATGAAACTACACATGATAAAATTGTATACAACTAAATGTATATACATTTAGTATAAGTAAAACTACCTTTACAAACAATATCAGTGAATTGTATCAATATCAGTATCCTAGTTGTGATATTATACTAAATTTTGCAAAATGTTACCATTAGGTAAAAGTCTATAGAGGATCACGCTGTATTATTTCTTTTTTTTCTAAGTATTACAGTTGTCCCAATTTTTCCCCCTTTGCTCCCCTCCACCCAGGACCTCCGACACCTCTATCTTATAACCATATGTGAATCTACAATTATCTCAAAAAAATTTCAATTAAAAAATGGGCAAAAGATTTAAATACACACTTTACCAAAGAAGATACACAGATGGCAAATGAGCACATGAAACAAACTGTGGAATTCCAAAATAGAATTCAACTCAGCAACAACATGAATTACTTATACATACAACCAGATGGAGAATTTCAGATACTGTTACATAAAAGAAATCAGACAAAAAAGAATACATACAGTATGAATCGAAACAGTGGTTGCCTATGGTACATAAGGGGATTAACTAGAATGGGGTCCAATGGCACTTAATGGGGTAATAGAAATTGTGTCTACTTGACTGCGGTCTTAGTCATATGTAGGAGTATATAGTGTACATCTCTCAAAACTCATCCAGTTGAACACTTAAGATCTGTGTGCATCTTACTGTGTGCATAGCTCTATTAACAAAAATAGTCAAACAGGTAGTATTCAGGTATGTAAAAATTGAAGATGGCACTTGAATGCCTCTATTTTGGGAAGTTTTGGGGAGGGATCAATCTGGAATATATACATTCCAAACGGCATAGAATATCATATAAAGACCATCATACCTGGCCCCTGCCCTCCTGGCCAGCCTTATCTTCTGGAGTGTCCACCCAAACATTTGCTAAACTATTACTGAACCAAATGCTTGTAATTCCATTACTTTAGGGCTCAGTACCCTAACACAGGGTGTTAATCAGTTAGATATTGACCCCTTTCTTATGAATTCCTACTTATCTTTCGATACTCATGAGAAACACCATGTCATCTAAATAGGCTTTCCTGCTCTTCCTCTGAGTTCCCATAAAAAGGGCAACTAACAATTATTGATCACTTGGCATACGTTAGACCTTTTTACACATTACCTCATTCAACTACCAGCATGAGAAAGTTGACAAGTGACTGTAAGTTAACGACCATTCGTGAGCTGGTGTCACCAGCTACTTACTTGAGGGCTGAAGAGGAGCAAAGGTGAAGCAGTTTAATCCTGAAATTTTGCTGGGTAGTGAGAAAGTGACAGCTCAGAAGATATTCGATATAGAAATATTGTTTTGTTTTTTTAAGCAAATGATTAATGAAGAATTGCCAATCCTAGGAAAATACCTGGCTCTAACTCTTCTAGGTTAAAAAAAAAAAAAAAGCCAATACACCTAGACCGGGATGTCAAACTCATTTTCACTGGCCACATCAGCTTCACAGTTGCCTTCAAAGGGCTGAATGTAATTTTAGGACTATATAAATGTAACTACTCCTTAACAGTTAAGCAAGCGGGGTAGAAACAAGGTGCCAGGCAGATGTTGGGCCGGATAAAACAAGGTGGAGGGCAGGATTCGGCCCCAGGGCCTTGTGTGTGCCACCCATGACTTAGGTGATCCTGTGGACGCTTACCTGTAGTCTTTCGTGTCCTTTGGCGCAAACAAGCCTTGCAGCTCTACCACGGAACCCTCATGCAATAAACAATGAGAAACAGGAATGCTAGAGGAAAACCATTAAAATTTTATTTTAGGAGGCAAAAGAGTCAACATCTTAAAATTAAATCTAAACTATGGATTTTAAACTTGAGAGCCCATGTATGACCTCCACAGAGTTTGTAAACTCTGTACATTTTTAGATCTATGTGTGCTCTCCTCTGGGGAAAGGGTTTCATGTTTTCCCACTTCTCTAAGTAATGAATGACAATAAAGATCTTTCTCCTGATGACTCAAAAGTTTAAAACTATACTGTGGTATGAACCTTTACATTATGTTGACTCTAGGGAATATCTGAAGTACAAAAGAGTGTCTGCTAATTTTCATTAGTTTCTTCCTTCCATCACTTTTTCTTGTAATACCTTGTTTGCTGTCCCTTAAGTGTTGTCATATGCCTCCTCTAGCAAGATACCCTAATCTGTTCATATTTGCATAAACTTAACTCATCCTCCAACTTGTTATTATGAGAGAATTTAACATCTGAGAGTAAATAGGTTTAAGTATTGTCGTATGTTACTCTCCCATGACCTATGGTACTTTATTTATTTCACTTATATTCTAGTTAGCAAACATACCCCAAATACAGCAAGTTCACTAAATTACTGTCTTGAAGTTGAATATTGTTGTACAAGTTTGTACAGCATGTTTGTATAAAGGGCACTCTATATAAGGGTATGTTTTGTTTTAATGTAAAATCGAGTCTTGCACTACCATTAATACTTAATTCCTACTAATATGAACATGCTTTCATGTTTCATGATGCTTGAGCAAGATACAGACAGACATAAGAAAGAAGCTCAGTACAGAAATTAGAAGTAGTAAACCCTAATGTAATATGCTGTGTATACCTTATTTCTGGTTGGTCCCTTCTATCTTATGATCTGACAGTTTTTCTCAAAATTATTTTGTATTTAATTAAAGTGGATCTCAGTAATTTCTTTCAAATAAAAACACTTGTTAGAGGGATAAGAAAATATTTTCTCAAAAAAGTTAATATACATGTTAAGAAGAAAGTTTATTTTCTAGTTGATATCCATTACTGTGTTTTACATGATCTGAAGAAAAGTTATTTTTCTCTACCAAGCTCAGTAGAGAGCAGAAAAAAACGTTTAATGATGTGATAGTTTTCAAATTCATTAGAGACTGTGAACAGCTGGCACTGAGAAAACATTAACCCTTTGAGAGCAGCAGTAACTTTTCTCACTTTAAAGGAGATGCTTAATATTTTGGGGTCTCAGCTTTACAATTTTGTAAAATCAGGTATCTGATTTTCTTTTGGCGTTAATCCCTAATTTGTTTACTTGGATTTTCATTTCCACCACTTAAATCCTATTTCTAGAGGAGGCCATTGAAGTGTTTTAACCTCAAACACTAAACCAGTTAGTCCTAAAGCTAGTGCAAAACACCGAGCAACTATTTTCTATTATGCCCCTATATAGGTCCTCACTTAAATGGGGTGGGAGGGGTGGCTGCGGGGAAACATCCGAGCAGAAGTTGCCTAGGCCTGACGAATAGAAACCCAGAGCTGGAAAGGACCAAAGGGATCCAAATGTAGCCTGTCCTTCATGACACAGCTGTCGGTGACCCAGAGAGAGTAAGTAACCAGCCTCGGGTCACACAGCAAGCAGGAGCGGGGCTTCTCCCAAAGATACGAAGCGGTCCTACGATTACCAACTACTTAAAGGGCCCTGGCTTCCCAGACCAAAGGCCCCATCGCTCCTAGCCCCAGTGACATCGGGCCCTGAGAGCCGGCGTTTACTCCCGGGAGGCCCCGCGCGGTCGCAGGGAATCGTGCCCAGCTCCAGACCTACTCAGTGGCCCGCACGAAGTTGCACGTGTCTGCCCGGCACACATAGAAGCTCCTTCCTTTATTCGGGCCATCGTGGACGCCGGTCTTGAGAAAGCAGAAGGTCCCTGGGAAGAGAAGGTCGACCACAATCATGCCGCGATAGAGGGACAGACGCCAACAGACCCTAGGGCCCAGACCCCTCACCGTGCTCTGGACACCTAACAGATTCCATCGCGTTCTTTCTTTCTCCACGTCCCGGGACAGCACCTGCTTCCGCCCTGCAGAACCAGTCAACATCCGCCTTCAGCTGCCTTGACCCCACCCTCTAGCTACTATCAACCAATCACACGGGAGGTTCCCTTACCTCCAACCAATTACGGCCCGCCTTAAGCTCTGAGCGCGCCAAAATTAAATGCTGTTTAGAGGCCTGGGCAACCGGGGCTTTGGAAAGGGGGGGCGTGGCTGAAGCCAGAGGCCGGTTTAGAGCGCGCCGGGACCTCTAGGGAGAGGGAGGCTCTGGTTTGCAAATCCCGGAAGAGGAACGGGTAGGAGTAAGACTTGGGCGGCTCCGATTTCCGTTTAAGACCCCGCGGCGGACTTAGAGGAGACTGGGGTTTGCAAACTGCCGCGAGGAGCGCTGCAAAGAAGGCTCGCTCCCTCCTCCGGGTGGCAGAAAGCGTCGAGCTTCCCAGTCATCCCCGGGCCGGGGCCTGGAGCTGGTGGGCGCCCGCGCCGCTGTGCTCTTTCACGGCCACCCGGGAGAAGAAACCTGGGGGAGGAGCGGCCATCGCAGGAGGAGCTACAGAATTTGCTAGGCTGAAGCGGCGGGGGCGAGATGGGGTGTGGGAGAGAGGGCGGGGGCGTCTTTTAAAGTTGCGTAGTGAACTGACAAGTCTGTCACCGAGCAGGCATAAAGGACTCCACAACAATCCTTTAAATTTACGTGGCGCTTAAGACTTCACAAGGCTCTGGCTTGTGGCACAGTGGATAAGGCAGCAGCGGGGGACTTCGAACCCAAAGGTCGCTGGTTCGATTCTCACCCAGGGCACATATCCAGGTTGCAAGCCAGGTCCCTAGCTGGAGGCAGATGAAAGGCAACCATACATTGATGTCTCTCTCCCTGCCTCTCTCCCTTCCCCTCTCGCTAAAGATAATAAATTAAATGAATAAAATGTAAAAATACTTAACAGAGTGCCTACACATACAGGTCTGTCTAGACTTGACAACCTGATGAAATGTTCAGCCTCTTATGGAGAAACCCCACCCCCACCCAGAGACTCAGAGATTTGAGTGGTTCACCCAAGGTCCTAGAATCACAGTGAATGGGCGATCCTTCCGCAGGTGCCTAGGGGACCATGCAGCTGCCCTCTCTGTGCACCCAATGTTCTCTAGACACTTGGTAGTGTAGAAGCCTCAAGGTTACCTTTGGTGAAGGGAAATTTTATTTTGTACTTTTTCTTTGTCAAACTTTTTCTATTCGTATGCTCTGGCAATATTAAAAATCAAGAATGAAAATAAATAAATAAAAGGGACTGTGTTTGAAGTCATAATCAAATCTATTAGTTAACAAGAAAGGAAGGAATAGAAATCAGCTTCATTGCAATAGAGATGACTTCATATTACAGCTATTTACTATATATGGCCAAACATATGGTATGGCACATGCTTAGTGGGGGCAGTGGGACAGAAAGTCTAATATATAGGAATTCTGGGCTATACAATAAATGTAAATGTCGTAGAGGTCTGAAAGAGGGAAGGTAAATCTGAGGTACCATTTATTAATTAAACAACTACATATTAAATAGCTTTGTTCTGTGCCCAATATGGACTGAGTGCTTGAGAAATGTATATTTTTTCACACACACACAAAGTTTATAATAACTTCTAAACACAAGGAGTTTGTTCAATATTTAGTAGAGACTAAACACAAGTGTCAATATAAAATAGTGTAATTAACAGGAAACCTTGTGGAGCTAGATAAAGATGTACCTGGAACCAACATGAAGTTAGTTTATATATAACTACCCCTCTGAAACACCTATACGTAAACTTAGAAATAAAACATCAGGGCAGTTTATGGTGATTAGGGAGCTGTGTGAGATACCAAGGTGCCTACTTTGAAGGGGACTGAGGCATCATTATCCTATGTACAATGTTTCTTTTATCTTGTATCTTCTTCAATAAATGTTTCTGTTTTTCATAGTACGTGGCTAGGTACCTTCTGGACCAACCTGGTATAAACATCTGGAAAATACCAATGGTAAGAAGCTCAGATACAACAGTCACCCCTTGATATCCCTGTGACTATCTGTATTGTTTTCAAATAATCGGTGATGCCAAGTTTCAAGTTATTAGTAAAATTCCAGCTTCTATGCAATCTCTACCTTTATTCATTATTTTTAAAATTAAATGATTCAAATGTTATTAATTGGTCACCTAAGTATTTTCTGAATTTATATCCCTCTGGTTTTGGCTCATTGGTTTGGGGTGAGGTGGGGGTAACTAATTTTATTTTTTTTAATTATATTTTCTTGATTATGCTATTATAGTTGTCCTGATTTTTCCCCCTTTGCCTCCTCCACCAGGCATCCCCCACTCCCTCAGGCAATCCCCGCACCATTGTTTATGTCCATGGGTCATGCATATAAGTTCTTTGGCTACTCTGTTTCCTATACTGTATTTTATATCCTCATGGCTATTCTCTAACTACCTATTTGTACTTCTTAATCCCCTCACCTCTTCACCTATTCCCCCACATCCCCTCCCATCTGACAACCATCAAAACACTCTCATATCCATGATTATGTCTGTTCTTCTTGCTTGCTTAGTTTGTTTTTTAGATTCAGTTATTGATAGATCTGTATTTATTGCCATTTTATTGTTCATAGTTTTAACATTTTTCTTAAATAAGTCCATTTAACATTTCATAAGATAATGGTTTAAAGATCATGAACTTCTTTAGTATTTTTCTTGCCTGGGAAGCTCTTTATCTGCCCTTCGATTCTAAATGATAGCTTTGCTGGGTAGAGCAATCTCAACCACAGGTCCCTGCTTTACATGACTTTGAATATTTCTTGCCAATCCCTTCCAGCCTGCTTTTCTTTTGAGAAATCAGCTGACAGTCTTATGGAAACTCCCCTGTAGGTAACTAACTTCTTTTCTCTTGATGCTTTTGAGATTCTCTCTTTATCTTTAACTTTTGGCATTTTAATTATGATATGTCTTGGGATAGGCCTCTTTGCATCCATCTTGTTTGGGACTCTCTGTGCTTCCTGGATTTGCATACCTATTTCTTTCACCAAATTAGGGAAATTTTTTTTTCATTATTTTTAAAATAGACTTCCAATGTCTTGCTCTTTCTCTTCTCCTCTGGCACCCCTATGATTCAAATGTTGGACCTCTTGAAGTTGTCCCAGAGGCTGCTTATACTATCCTTATTTATTTATATATATATTTTTTGGATTCTTTTTTTCTTCTTGTTGTTCTGAATGTTTTTTGTTTTGTTTTTTTTTTAAGATTTTATTTCATTATTTTTTTTAGGAAGAGGGGAAGGGAGAGAGGCAGAGGGAGAGAGACATGAATGTGTGGTTGCTTTTCACCTGCCTCCAGCCACAGATCTGACTGGAGACCTGGCTTGCAACCTAGTTATGTGCCCTGGCTGCGGAATCGAACCTTTGACCTTTGGGTTCACAGGCCGGCACCTTACCCACTGTGCTACCAGCCAGGGCTTGAATGGTTGTTTTTTCCTTCTTTATGTCCCAAATAATTGATTTGATTCTCAGCTTCATCAATTCTACTGTTTTCCTATAAGTTGTTCTTTATTTCAATTAGTGTATCCTTCGTTTTTGACTAGTTTGGTTTTTTTGTTTGTTTTTTTTTTTTTATGTTGTTGAGGTCCTCACTAAGTTTCTCAAGCATCTTTATAAACAGTGTTTTGAACTCTGCATCTGATAGATTGCTTATCTTCATTTTGTTTAGTTCCTTTTCTGGCATTTTGATCCGCTCTTTCATGTAGGCCATGTTTCTTTGTCTCCTTATTTTGGCAGCCTTCCTGTGTTTGTCTCTGTGTATTAGTTACAGATGCTATGACTCCGTATCTTAGTAGTGTGGCCTAATGTAATAGGTGTCCCAGAGAGTCTAGTGGCACAGCCTCCCCTGTCAACTTAAGGTCAGCCCTTTGTGTGTGCTGAGTACACCCTCCTCTTATAGTAAACCCTTGATTGCTGTTGGCAGGTCAATGGAGGGATTTACCCAGGCTAATTAGCCTCAAGAACCACCAATGACAACCCTCCATGGAGAATCAGCTGTTCAGGGCAGGGTGTGGTGCTCCAATGTGGTCTGTAACTGTCCACTGGATGCACTGGCTCTTGGGTTTCCCAGGTGGTGCAGGCCAAGGTCAGCCCCCACCTGCATTTATACCAGGGCCACCGTGCCTGAGCTATAAAGTGATCTGAGATCGCTTGTGCTGGGCTTGGAGATTCCCCAGTGAAGCCAAGCTGTGAACCTAGGCTGGCTGCTGCTAATGCCTGACCTGGGGTCACTAACAAGAGGTACAGGGCCTGGAGTCTTAATGAGATGGGCTGTTGCTTGTTTGCGAGGATTTAGGAAGCTGTGAAGTATGAGCTAACACCAGTCATTCATATGGAAAGGTCTCTTAACAGCCTGGATGGGCCTGTAAGTTGGGTGGAACAGAGGCTCAGGGGTTCTCCAGGGCAGGGCAAACAGTGTTAGCCAGATTGATGGAGTCTCAGATAGGGCATCTTCCTGCCTGCAGGCTCTGTGGCTCTGTGGCTCTGTGAGAGAAGGGTTGAGAAAAGGGACAATGGCCTTTTCCCACCTTTTTGTCTTGGAGAAAGCTGTCCTGCAGACTCTCGCCTTGAAGCCAGACACTTCAATTGCTTCCTGTCTGCCACTGGTGCCTGACAAGCTGCTGCCCCAGCGCTGGAACTCAGAGGGAGGAGTCTGAGCAGGTGAGTCCATGTGGGGGTTCATTTAAGAGAGACCATTGGGATTCTAGAAGTTTCTTCCACTGACTCAATTCCTGCTGGTTTTTATAGCCAGAAGTTATGGGGACTTACCTTTCTCGCACTGGAACCCTGGTTGGGGTACCTGGTGTGGACTCCTCAGTCCTGAATATCCCTCCCAAATTTTTATCCACCATACATAGATGTGGGACCAGCCCATTCTGCATCTGCACCCCTCCTACCAGTCTGGATAAATGTGATTTCTTTAATTCCATAGTTGCCAGGCTTCCTTTCAATTCTATTACTAATAGTTCTGAGTGATGGTTGTTCTGTAATTTAGTTATATTTTGATGTGGCTGTACAAGAAGGTGAGCCATGTTTACCTATGCTGCCACCTTGACGGGAAAACCTGCATTAACTAATTTTAAATAGTAGAGAATTTTTTCCCATGAGGCACATTTTTATTATAGGGAAATATCGTTACAACTTAACTTTTGCTGAGCTGTATTCTAAGTGCTTTTCCATGCATCCTTAGTTCTCACAACTACCCTGGAACCATGTATTCTTTGATCCCCATTTTATTTTATTTTATTTATTTATTTTTTAAAAGATTTTATTTCATTATTTTTAGAAAGAGGGGAAGGAAGAGAGGCAGAGAGGGAGAGAGACATCCATGTATGGTTGCGTTTCACCTGCCTCCAGCCACAGACCTGACTGGAGACCTGGTTTGCAACCTGGTTACGTGCCCTGGCTGGGGAATCGAACCTGCGACCTTTGGATTCGCAGGCCGGTGCCTTATCCACTGTGCTACCAGCCAGGGCTTTGATCCCCATTTTAAAGCATAAGTTTCCAGAGCTTAGAGTCCTTAGGCCCTGCTTCTGACCACTCCCTTACCAAGCCTCCCCTCTGACTTTGGAATCAGAGAGCTTAATCTTTCCTGGCTTTAAGTCACAAAGCTGACACCAGGAGGCGGGGACCGGAAGCCATTTTTCAAGATTCCTAATCCAGTTCTTGCCACTATATATAGTGTTTTTATGAAGCATAAATTATTCAGTGATTCCCTCAGAATTTCACTTACCTAGAGCCAAACGTTGTGGTATAACAGTCTTGGCTTAACAAATTCAAGAAGAAAAACCAAGTTCTGCCATTTTATAAGTGACCACTAGGTGGCAGAATATTAACAAAAACTAAACTGGAGGCCCTCTTCCTTGGCTTTATTATTTAATTATTTTTGCTTAAAGGTGATTCAATTTCATTTCATGGTGTACCTTTCCAAAGAAAAATAATAAAAGGCCATTTAAAGCTTGTCTTTTAACACAGGCACAAGCAGGATAATATAATAAGCACAAATCTGGTTGTAATGTGAAAACATGAGAGATTTTACAACTTCTTTTGTTGTACCAATATTTTGTAGCAGTATTAGGTTCCAAATTTCAGTGTTGTTGATATGGTGTCCCTAATAAGTCTCAGAAAACCCCTGATCTGCTTTCTGTCTTTAGAAATTTGTCTTTTCTGAACATTTCATATAAATGGAGTCATACAATTTGCAGTCAACCACCCCTGTTTTCTTCCACTTAGCATAATACTTTTGAAGTTCTTTCATGGTTTGTAGCATGAATCAGTATTTCACTCCTTTTTATTGCTAACTGGTATTCCATTGCATTCATTCACCAGCTGATGGATATTTGGGTTATTTCCCCTTTGGAGTTATTAGGAATAATGTTATTATGAGCATTAATGTACATATCTGTATGTGGGCATTTGTTTTCATTCATCTTTGGTAGATGCCTCTGAGTGGAATTTCTGGCCATGTGGTGGAGTTTATGTCTAACTTTTTTTAGAAATTGCGCAAGTGGCTGTCCCATTGTATATTCCCATCATCAATGTGTGAAGGTTCCTGGATCTCCATGTCCTCAGCAACACTTATCATTGTCTTTTTTATTATAGTCATTCCAGTGGGTACGAAGTGGCCTCTCCTTGTGTTTTAATCAATTTCTTAATGATTACTGATGCTGAGTTCCTTTTCATGTGCTTATTACCCATCATCTTCCTCCTCTTAGATGGTTTTGAAAGGCTTTTTCCTTTAAAGGTTTGTTTGGAACTTAAACTAAAACCTAAGTTAAAATGACATTGTTGCCCTGGCTGGGTGGCTCAGTTGGTTGGAAGGTCATCCCATACACCAAAAGTTTGTGGGTTCAGTCCTCAATCAGGGCACATACCTAGGTTTTGGGTTTGATTCCTGGTTGGAGTGTGTACAGGAGTCAACTGATTGCTGTTTTTCTCTCACATCAATGTTTCTTTCCCTTCCTCCCTCTCTCAAATCAATAAACATACCCTTGGGTAAGGATTTTTAAAATGGCATTGTTATTAATCCAAGGAGATCAAAGAAATAGTAATGGTTTGTATAGTTAACAAAATTGCATACTTACTATGATTATAGTCATGTGAAAAATATTGTAACCCCAACAAACTATTTCCTTTGAAGACTATATTTATATGTATTTATATACCTCTGAGAGGTTGAGTTGGGAGATGGGGGTGATTTTAATGTCTAAAACTTGCACATATTGCTCTTACAATTTTTTTAAAGCCCAACAAAGACATTAAAAGCAGACACATAGGAAAAAATAACAGCAAATGCACCAAACTAATAATAATGCCTATTTAAGACAATAGCATTACTGGTGTCTTTTACCTTTCCTTCCATTTTTCTACACAGCACGCAATGTTACTATGCTGTCAACAGCAATTGTAGGACCCACATCTGCACACTTGCCCTGCTGCATCTGTTACACTCCTTTTTTTTTTTTTTTTTAATTTTATTGTTGTTGT